>ML843129.1:39034-61043 GCA_009831015.1 Picea engelmannii
TCAACATTAAATGTTTAAGCACCGAAAATTCTCAAAATTAATCTACTTAGTTGGGTTGATAATGATTTAATCTCTAACTAAAACTTAAAGTCAAATAATAACTAGATTCACAAAACAATAAATCTAAAAAGAAAAATGAAACTCATTAATAAAAAAAAATGATTCCAAAATAAATGTCTAGAGTGCACTTTTTAGTAAAATCATCACGTTCCTCTCTATTAAAGTTCACACGCATGTTAATACAAAATTTTGTGCAATCCAATTGAAGGAAAAGAAATGGAAAGTAAAGCTTGAAAACCTTTTTATAGTAAGATCCTTGGTACCATCAAAGATTAACATTTTTTGTTGATCGTGGTTGAATCATAATAGAATTAATATTGAACAAATTTTCAAGAAACTAAAAGAGGATATTATCTTATCTTTGTATTGAGAGCAGCGAGGTGTTGCTTAATTCTATATGATATAGATATTGTCATATACATGTCTAACATCTAAAAAAATTAAACCAAGGTAAATCCATCTTAAAATCATATATATATATATATATATATATTATGAATAAAAGTGGATCCTTATATAATTCCAGTTGAGAGCTTACAAAAAGACTTGCAACTTATCTACTTACAAAGACGCCTGCAGCCTTTTCTACTGAAAAAAATGCTCGCAGCCTATCTGCTTACAAAAATGCCCACAACCTATCAACTTACAAAAATGCCTCAAATCAATGGGATCGAATCAACGATTCAGATCTCCTTGAGCTCCTACAGTCCAGATCCGCTCTTGTGTATCACGATTTCGCGTGATGCGACTTGGGCAGACAACTCCCTCCATGTTTCAGACTCCCGATTGTCGAGTTCCTGAAATTTTCTCGCGTCAGATCAATGGTTCAGATCTCCGCGAGCACCAACGGTCCAGATCCGCTCTCACATTGCACAATTTCGCGACTTGGGCAGACAACTCCCTCCATGCTCCAAACTCCCGATCACTGAGTCCCCGAAGTTTTCTCGTGACAGATCAGAGGGACCAGATTGACGGTTCAGATCTCCTCGAGCACCAATGATCCAGATCTGCTCTCGCATTTCACGTGTCACGACTTCGCGACTTGGGCAGAAAGCTCCCTCCATGCTTCGAACACCCGATTGTCGAGTTCCCAAAATTTTCACGCATCAGATCAATGGGACCAGAACGACGGTTCAGATCATCTCTGGCACCAACGGTCCAAATCCGCTCTCGCATTTCATGTATCATGACTTCGCAACTTGCACAGACAACTCCCTCCATGCGCCGAACTCTCGAAACCCGAGTTCCCGATATTTTCTCGCGTCAGATCAAAGGGACCAAATCGACGGTCCAGATCACCTCAAGCACCAACGGTCCAAATCCTCTCTTGCGTTTCGTGACTTCGCGTATTTGGGAAACAACAACCTCCGTGCTCCTGAATCGCAATTACCGAGGTCCCTAAATCATCTTCTGAATGATGTTCTTCTGCGCTCTCTCCTGAGCTTCTAATCATTTATGACTTGGAAGATATTCTAAGTAGACAAAGGTGGCACCCCATCCGGATTAGGGCCATCCAGTTGAGCAAGCTCCTTGCATTGGAGCCAAAGGGGTGAGCTTTGGGATTGCCTGGACTCGTGGAGAATGATTTGTTGCATAGAGTCAACCCCTACATTGGCCAGTCTGCCTGCAACTTTGTTTGCACATCACCAAATGTGTGAAGGGGTTAGAGTTAGAGAGGGTCTGAGAAGATCCTGGAAGTTGTAAAGAGGGCCAAGGATGCGCTAGCTGGGTGTAATTTTCCCTGGATCTCTGCCATTCAGGATTTTTGTTTCCAAGTCTATTATGATTTTGGAGTCTCCTTCAATGATTAGACATGTGAGGTTTTGATCTAGTGCCAATTGCAGTCCTTTGATAAGACCCCAAAGCTCTATTCAATTATTGGTGTCACATCCGAGATTTTCTGCGATGAGGCTTTGAATTTGGCCTAAGTTGTTTCTTATGACTGCACCATAGCCCGAGTGTCCTGGATTGCCTTTTGATGTGCCATCAAAGTTGACCTTATGGAAGCCTTGCAGGGGGAGGAGCCACTTAGAAGGACTGAGGGATTTTGAAAATATGGGGGGCTGCTGAGGAGGGGTGGAGTGTGCAAACAAGAAGCCCTAGGAGTTGAGGAGCGAGAGCTCACCTAGGTCAGTTGGGAAGTCTTCCTTGGTCCATGAATGTAGCCGAAGAGTTTCCTGGAGATGCAGGAGGATTTTGTTCCCGAGGAGGGTGGGAGGAGATGGCTGGGAGTGAAATATTCTTTTGTTCCTCTCTTTCCATAGCTGCCAAACTATGAAGCCTGGTAAGAGTTTCCAGGTTCTGTTCAGGATAGGACTTTTGAAGAAACCAGAGCCCCAGTCCCTGATGGTGCTTATGATGTTGTTTTTAACTTGTCTGGTTCTTCTCATGAACTGAGTGGCCTGGTTCCATATGTTCTCACTGAGTGGACAGTTATTTAGGAGGTGCTCCATGGTTTCTGCCTAGAGATGGCAGAGATGGCAGATCGAGGGGCCAATGAAACCTCGTTTTTGAATATTGTCCCAAGTCAAGATATTGTTCTGAAGTAGAATCCAGAGGAAAGTAGAGAGTTTGGGCAAGAGTTTTGATTTCCATATTGTTGTCCAGATGTTATCTTTCTGAAGGTTATGGAAATTCTCCTGAAGAGTGTATCCCTCCTTGAGATTGAACCTTCCATGAGGCGTGTATCCCCATCTGAGATTGTCTTGGTCTGTGATTTTCCGGATTCACCTTTGGGTTGTAGCTTGTTTCTAGTGCTGCGGGTCACAGTCCATTACCACTTGGAGTTCCTGATGAGTAGACTTCTAACTTCGCCAGGGAGAGCTGCTGGGGGGTATCTGTCCACAAATTGGCCACTTTGAGAGTGGCCAGATCTTGAATGTGATTTTCATAGGATTATAGATTTTATTCTAGTTGTAGGGGTGGCATTTTCTGCCAAGAATCCGTCCAGAATAGGGCATTCTGGCCATTGCGAACTTCCCAGAAAGTATGTTCCTGTATGATTGGCCAGTTTTTCCAGGCTGCATTCCAGATGTTGGAGCCATGGATTTGCTCCTGCATTCTTATGAGTTGATTTTGATGCGTGTTTGGGGCATATTTGCATTTCCAGAGTTTTGCCCAGATATTTGTTGGTGTTTTGATCAATCTCCACGAAATTCTTGCTCCCATGGTGCTATTTAATTTTCCAAGGTCCCGAAGGCCCATACCACCTAAAGATTTGGACTTGCAGACTTTGTCCTAGTTGACAAGGGCATATTTTTTGTTCAGGTTGTGTCCATGCCATAGAAAATTTATTTGCAGATTCCTTATTTTCTTTATGATAGATTGGGGGGCAGCTAGGGCTGAGAAAAGGTAAGTTGGGATGGCTTGGAGGACTGACTTTAAGAGAACTAATCTAGTTGGAAGGTTGAGGGAGTGAAAGGTCTAGTTGCTGAGACGGTTGGTGATGGAGAGTAGGAGGGAATCCCAGGAGATTTTTCTATTTGTTGAGTCAGAGAGAGGGATTCCTAGGTAGCGAGAGGGCAGAGTGTAGACATGGGTATTAAGAAGTTGAGAAAGGTGTTGTCGGATTGCTATAGGAGTATTAAAAAAGAAGAGTTGTGATTTGGCTAGATTAAAGTCGGTGTCGAAGGCTTCGCTGAAATTGGAGAGGATGGAGCTTATTTTAAGTGCTTCTTGCACTGTGGGGGCGTTCATTAGCAGTGTGTCATCGACAAATTGGATGTGGGAGGATGTCGGTTGTAACCCATGAAGAGGGAGGCCTTGGAGGGATCCATTTTGAATTGAGGTCTTGATATAGCGTCCTAGACCTTCAGCCATTATGACAAAAAGGAAAGGGGAGAGAATGTCGTCATGCCTTATTCCTCTTGAGGGGGAGAAGGGTTGAGAGGGGACACCATTGACGAGGATCGAGAAAAAGGTTGAGGAAACGAGGTTCATTATCCAACAGATCCAATCCTTGTTTAAACCAAAATCCATTATGAGAGCTTTCATGTATTGCCAGCTTAATTTGTCAAAATCTTTTGAAAGGTCAAGTTTTAGAAGCATACCTGGAGTGCGGGTGCTTTTGAGCGAGTGAATGATTTCATGGACAAGTATGACGTTGTCCATGATTTGCCTTCCTTCAACATATCCCAATTTCTCCTTGGAGATGATGAAGAGGAGAATTGTCTTGAGTCTTAGAGCTATGACCCTGGAAATGATTTTGTAGATCACGTTGCAAAGAGCTTTGGGTCTGAAGTTCTTCAGATTTGTGACCCTTTCTTCTTTGGGAATTAGGGTGAGGAAAGTGGCATTTAGTGTTGGAAAAACTTTTCCTGAGCTGCGAGATTCCTCCACTAGTTGTCACACTTCCTCCCGTAACATAGGCCAACAGGGGTGGAAGAAGTTTGTTGTGAAACCATCTGGACCTAGAGCCTTGCCTATGGGTAACTCTTGAATGGCCTGATCCACTTCTACTTGCGTTATTGGTGTCATGAGAGCCTCATTCTGTTCATTGGTGATTATAGTTGGGATATTTTGGGTCACCCGCTCTATTGTTGAGGTGCGGTCCACATTAGGTTCTGAGAGGAGATCCTTGTAGAAGTCTGTAAGCTCATGCGTTATTTCCTGATGAGTTAACAGGGTGTTGCCTTGAGAGTCATCCAGCTTTGTGATGTGATTGATGAGGTATCTCTGGATCATGGAACGCTGGAAGAATTTGGTGTTTTTCTCTCCCTCATTGAGCCATTGAACCCATGATTTATGTCTCCATAGGATTTCTTCTTGCTTGTGTCTTTCTTCTAGTTTTCTTTTGAGTTCATTCTCCTCCTGTTGATGAGTGATTGTATATCCTGCATGAATGATTTGTCCCTGAAGGTTCTCTAGTTTTTGTTCCAACATTTTCCTTTCCTGGAAAATGTTCCCAAAGACTTCTTTGTTCCATTTGCGCACCTGTTGTTTGAAATATTTGAGTTTTTGCTGGAAGCAATACATTTTTGTACCTCTCTGGGTTTCTGCAATGCTCCACTAGTGACGGGCTAGCTCTTGGAAATCAAGATGGGAGAGCCAAAATTTCTCAAATCTGAAGGGTTTAAGCTTGAGGGTAGCAATAGTGTCAACCCAGAGCTGAATCGTCCAGTGGTCCGAGCTTGCCTTCGGAAGGATGTTGGAATCTACTAGGGGGCCTTCCACAAGGAGAGTTTCCGAGATGAGAAAGCGATCAAGCATGCATGCTATATGTTGGTGACCTGATATTTTGTTGGTCCAGGTGTAGGTTCCATTGCCATTCTCAATATCTACCAGTCTGAGGTTTTCTATGAGTTCCTGGAATATTGCGTTGTTCGCTCCAGGTGCTTTTTTCCCCCTCGTTTCTCCTCCAATGTGAGAATCATGTTGAAGTCGCCCCCTATTATCCATCACTTGCCTTCTTCTAAAGAACCTAGGTAAGCTAGGCTTTGAAGAAAGAGGTCTTTGTCTTGGCTGTTCTGCGACCCATAGGAATTTGTGATCGTTCCTTCCTTGTCGAAGTCTATGGCTATGTAGTGAGTTGTGATGGTACTTGGAGTGGAAAATCCCTAATCAAGGATAACCATAGTAGGATTCCAAAGGATGGCCAAACCTTCCGAGGCCCCTTTTGAGTCCATTTGATAGGATTCACAGTTACGCCGACATCTTTTGATGATATCTTTTGCAATTTTCCCTGCACATTTCGTCTCTTGTATCAGGAATATATCAGGGTCTTCCATTTTGATGTAGTTTCGAAGAATCCTTTGCTTGGATTTTCCATTTAGGCCTCTACTATTCTAGGGGAGCATCTTCATAGTTAACATTTTGGTGGGTGTGAGAAGGAGCTCTTTGAGAGCTTGTGAATCTATCCCGAGTTGATCATATAGTTTCATGCCTCCTTTATTAGCTGGTGAGTCAATTTTCTGTCCCGACGCTTGTTTTCTTTTGGGTGTCTTTTTAGATCTAGGTTTAGGTCTATGTTGATTCCTAGCCTGGAGGTAGCCCCTGCTGATGAATCCAGAAATACCTTGTGAACTTTCCTTAGTTGGTCCTCTGGTAAGGTATGGAGATCCTTCTTGTTGAGTGCTTCTTCTAGTCAGTCTAGGTCGATTTCTGCTAGGTCTTGCTCATCCATTTCCATGACTGTGTCTTCTTCTCTTTTTGGTTCTTTCTCGGAGGCTGGGTGAGTCTGTGGTTCTACTTGATTTGTTGGGGTCTGAAGCCCTAGAGGTGACTGATCTTCCTTGCTCTTGTTGTGCTCTTTCCTTGCATTCTTGTGGGGGGTTTCCACCTGTTATGCCTCTGGAAGGTGGTTGAGGGCTTCAAATGAGTTTTTGTTCAAGTTATTTTTGTCGTTGCAAGTTGTGGGCTTCTTCTGAGCTTGTTTCTTTCGATATTGAACCTAGGTGAATCCTTCCTTTGGTTTCTCTTAAGCTTCCTTTTTGGGGGGGCATTTAGAGGGCAGTCTATGAAAAGGTGCTCATGTTCATCGCATTTTCTGCATCTGAAAGGGATGTGTTCATAGTCTATGGTTTGGGCCCATTCCTCATCTTGGTATTCTAGGGTAACTGTGCCTGACAGAGCTTTGGAGATGTTCATGTAGACACATATCCTAGCATAAAAGGTGTATTTTCTCTATTTGGGAGCTTCGGAAGATTTGACATAGTTACCCAAGGTGTTTCCTAAGCCCATTAAAATTTCCTCTAACCAAAACTCTTGAGGTATGGAATAGAGGCGAATCCATACTAGTGCATAGGCGAAGTTTTCCTTTTTTGGGCAGAAGCAATCCATCCAAAAATGCAGGTAGAGACCAGGAGAGTTGTAGAAATACAATCCTCCTTTGAAGATCCGGTCCTTGTCCTCCAGGTTGTAGAATATTACTGTAAATAATCCTTTGGAGCTTAGTTGAAGCTGATAGTCTCCCTTGGGGTTCCACCACACCTTGATCCAACGAGCTAGGTCCTTTTATGAGGGCCAAAGACCTAGGAATTTTCCTATGAGGGCATGGTCCCTCATGAACTGCGTGTGCTCCCCTATCCCGACGGTTTTGATAACATACCTAGGCGCAATCGGGGCTTGGGGGATACATTTGCCAGGTATCCAAATCCGGGTTGCTTTTGGATGCGAGGACTCTACATCCATATTTGATTCCTTGCTTCCAGCCATTTCTTCTTGTAGGCATTGTTCTTGCATGTGTAGAGGCTACTCAAAGGATGGACGACACACTCTGGCATTCTCCAGGTCATTTGTTGCGGTGTTACGGTAAGAGGGGGCTTTCACCCCCCCTTCTGTGCCCATTTTGTTGTGGCGTTCAGATTCGTTGAGCAACAACGTTCAGTGTGTACAGAGAAGCTCAGAAGGGGTCAGGTCGTAGGGGATATAGTACATTAAAGCCTTAAACCTTGCAGGCTACATGCAGAGCTAGTCTCCCACTCCAGGTTTTGATCATTGTGTATATGATTTTAAAATCACAGTTATTAAATATAAAGAGGAATCAAATTTCTTGAAGCTTGATATTTTAATCATTTAATTCTATATCATGTAATAATTCCTTCATAAATAATAAAAAAATTACACCTCAAAAAATTTGATCCTCTTGATATTTGAAAGATTCAAATTTAAAATAATTATAAACAAATAGTAATTAAAATTATCATAACAATTAAATAATAAAAATTAAATAGTAATTATCATAATAATTAAATAGTAATTAATTTATCATAACATATAAATGCTAGTGGTGTCAATTGGGTTTAGCTCGAGTGGTTTGTGCTGAGGGGTGTTCCCCCACCCCGGTTCAATTCCCGCAAGTGACATGTTGAGCTCTTAAATGAGCAAGCTATCGAAAAAGCCTCAGCTCCCAGATACCATCCTCGAAATGAGAGGAAGTGCCTGATGGGTTTCCCCAGACTCTATTCCAAAGCGTGTGTGTGTATATATATATATATAAGTTTAAAATAATTAAATTATCATAACATATAAATATCAGTGTAGTTTCTTTAAATTGATTAAAGTATACTTTATTATTTATTTAATAATTTAAATTGATTAAGTATAAGTAATTTTGTAATTTATTGTAAAAATGAAGGTTTCTCTATTTTCAAAATGAGGGGAAGTACTCGATAGGTTTCCCCAAACTCTCTCTCTCTCTCTCTCTCTCTCTCTCTCTCTCTATATATATATATATATATATAATTCAAGTTTAAAATAATTATAAACAAATAGTAATCAAAATGATCATAACATGTAAATACCTGTGTAATTTCTTTAAATTGATTAAATTATACTTTATTATTTATTTAATAATTTAAATTAATTAAGTATAAGTAATTTTGCAATTTATTGTCAAATTTCGTTAGCGCGATTGGATTTCGAGGGTTTCGTTATGTAAGGCGGTCAAGGTTCGAAACTCATGGTAGTCGGGATGAGTTACCCAAAAAAATCCAACCATGTTAAGGGTTGGTGTGGCTCAGGCCAGGTGTGATCCCCGAGTGATTTTGATAGCTTAGATATCCCTAGATCGCAATTTCTTAGACCACATGTTAATCCTGCAAGCAACAGACACGCTAGCAAACAAAAAAAAATTACAATTTATTATTTAGATGTATTTTTACTGTATGTATTATTTAACTATTCAAAATCATTTTTCCAACTATTAACTTATAAAATGAAAATAGTTATATATATATATATAGTATGGGTGGTATATGTTTTCCTAGAGATAAACCTCGTTTATATAAAATAAAATAAAAATAAATATATTTATTTGAAATCAAGTGGAAGGATTCATAATTTTTAAATGCACTTCTAATTTTATATTAAATAATGGATAACAAATCACATTAACTATTTAATGTTGATTATGTTGTTTATCCCAAATATTAATTGAATTTATATAAAATAAAATAATAAAATATTTATTTGAAAACAAGTTGATGGATTGATAATTTTTAAATGCAAATTTACTATATGTAACAAGGCTACAGAGTAGCATATATATGATGTTATGCAAGAATTGAGAATGGTTAAATGGCAAAGGCTTAATGACAATGTGTGAATGAAAATCCTTCGTAAGGTAAGACAGACCAAAAAAAATTTGTCGAGACAGTTGCCTATATTATGTTTGGTTTGTTTTGGATCAACATTGTCATATCTAGATTATGTTTGGCTCCTTTTGGCTCAACAATGTCAAATCGAGCAATTTTATCTAGATGTTTGTTTTCTTTTGGCTCAACAATGTCAAATCGAACAATTTACCATTAATATAAGAATTATGTTGGAAATATTGTTGCCATTGATGTCAAAGACATGGGGAGACTACAAATGTCCAAGATAACGATTCAAGATGGAGATTGTTGGAAATGTTGTTTTTGGATTTTTTATGCTCAGTTTGGATACCCTATCTTTGAAGGCCTTTTTACTTTAAAGACCTAGCTCAAATGGGAGCATAATATATATGGTTGGAAATCTTATTATGAGGCCTTTCCAATGATATATGACATTCCCTCTAACTCCTTATGAATGAGGAGATATGAACTTTTCTATCAGACAACCCAGCCAAAAAGTTCAAGTTGGCCCAGATAGTCTTTACAGGTCGACCCTAAAAGTGAGCACATAAACACTATAAATATAGGATAGATATGTGCATTTGAAGAGCATCCAAGCAAAAATATCAATTTTGAGGTGTGCAAGAGAAGTTGGAGAGTATTCTTGGGCTCTAAAGGTGTGCAAGATGAATTTTCTTAGACTTTTAAGGGTGCACTATGAAGGACTAAGGTCTATGATGCTGCAAAGTCAGTTGTTTGAGTTTATGATGTTGCATTCTAGGATTATATTATGGGAATGATTCTACAAGGTTCGCTAGGGCATGATGGCTAAATTTGACTAGGGTTTGAATCTATGTCTGGGGTATGAAGAAAAGAGAGATGTTGGAGCATGAAAGTTAAGGGTATTACGATGCTATGAAATACATGAAGTATGAAGCATGCATGTGAAGTCATAAATACTCTATGCATGAAGATATTAGGTTGGTTTCTATACAGGTCTTATTGAGTTGGTGCTCAATTGAGGAGATTGATGTCTCTAGCAGGTTGGTACCTACACAATATCTTGTCGAGTTGGTGCTCATCTCGGGAGATTGGTGTCTCCAATAGGATGGCACCTACACAATATCTCGCTGAGTTGGTTCTTAGCTAAGGATATGGGTGTCTCCAGTAAGTTGGTTCCTACAAGTTTTGTAATAGTAGGTTAGTGCCTAAAAACATTTACAAAGATAAGTTTTTGTGGTTTTCTCCCACAAGGGTTTCCAAGCTAAACTCTGTGTACCATGATTTGAGTTTACATGCATTTATTGTTTTAAAGTTAATGAATGATTGAAGAATGCTCAATTAAAATAAAAAATATCTTATATTGATTCACCCCCCTCTCAATTTAATCATAAGTTCAACAATTGGTATCAGAGTAGTTTCCTTCTAAAACAATTTAACCAATGGAAGGTAGATCTCGAGCACATATGGATTGTAATGAAGGTCTCTCCACAAACAAAACTCCTTTGTTCAATGGAACAAAACATGCATCATTTAGTATGAGAACGAAGACATATTTGATGGCCCTTGGGTTTGGTATTTGGAAATCAGTCACGACAGGTTATATAGATGAAGTTGGGAAGGAGTCAAGTGAAAAGAATGCAAAATAAATAGATGTCATCTTGAGTGGCCTATCAGATTCTGAGAATGTCAAGGTAATGAAGAGTGCATCAACTAAATCGATTTGGGACACGCTACAAAAAAATTATGAGGAGAGATCTAGTGATTGTTCCAGTTGTGAATCAGAGACAGAAGAAGCACATTTTGTGAGAAAACTAAAAGGAGGACCTAGCAAATACAAATGCAAACTACCCTTCAAATGCTTTAATTGTGGTAGAATAGGACATTTTGTTGTTAAGTGTCCATATGCAAAAAATGAAGATATTGATGATAAAGAAGAATCTCTCTCCATAACCATGGAAACAAATCATATTGATGAAGAAAAAGAAGATAATCAAAAAGAAAAACCATATTCAGAAGAAGAAGATCTTGAAGCAGAACTCATTAATGCCTTAGAAGAAATAGATAGGCTTAGGAAAAAAATATAAAGCAGAAGGAGAAATTGCAGAAACATGAAAAGAAGGATCATGATCTTAAAGAAATAAAGAAGATAATTTCCATCCTGAAGATTCAACTATAAGAAGCAAAAGGAATATATGTCTAAGTAGTGAAAATTTATCTCAAAGAAAAGGAAGAAACATGTGAGAAGTTAGAGTCTAACTTTGTCTCATTAAAGAAGGAATTAAAGAAGTCAAATGCTCAGTTAAAGTTTGAAAAGAACATCAGAACTTTAAATGAAATTATTAGTTTCCAAAGGTCACCATTCATCAAGACTGGTCTTGACTATGATGAGAATCATCATACTCTTGAAGAAAAGCCTAATAGCTATGCTAAAATTCTAAAATTATCTACTAACAATGAAAGCAATAGTAGGAAAGGAAATGATCACTAGCAGAAACCCGATTCTTCTCACAAGAACACTAAGAATGTGTTTAGAAGAGTTATTCCACCAAGAAGGCCTTTCACAACCTGGTACCAGAATCTCTTTCTTGCAATAATTTTGGTCATAAAGCACTAGATTGCGGAACTTATGCAAGAAGTGATCACGTGAGAGATGGAAATAGAGGTTCCTATAAGACCTCAAATAATGATTATGTGAGAAACAAAACCACAAGTTCTCATGGGCTTGTTGATAGAAACTACAATTCATTTGCTCCCCTAATTGATTACAATAGTGAATGTTATAAGTGCAATAAATGTGGGAACATAGCACGTAACTGTAGAAGCAACATAATAAAGTCTCCTAAACAAAACAAGGAAGAAGGTGTTCTTACCAAGCATAGAGAAGAATACACAAAGGTGTGGAAATGGAAGCAAGAAGAACCAAAGAAGGAAGAAAGTGGACTTGCAATGTATGATAAAGACAAGGGAAGCCAATGGTACATTGATAGTGGATGTTCAGAACACATGATAGGGGATTAGAACAAATTTCTCACTCTAAATGAAGAAAAATGAGGCAGTGTTATCTTTGGGGATAATGCTTCTACAAGGATAGTTGGAAAAGGTACCATTAGTCTTGATAATGGAAAGACTAAAACACTAAATGTCTTGTATGTTGAAGGGTTAAAACACAATCTTCTAAGTGTTAGTCAAATGTGTGATCAAGGATGTTACAACCTCATATTTCATTCTAAAGGATGTGAGATAAGAAAGCATGTTCAAGAAGATTAGTGGAAAATGCAAATAGAACCTCGAGCAATGTATATGTTCTCGATGAAGTCAACGGAGAAAAATGTTGTATGGGAGTGATATCCCTCTCATCTCATTAGTAAATGGAAGCACAATATTAGGGGGAGCATCCATTTTCCATTGATGTCAAAGGGGGAGAAGTTGCAGACAAAGAAATAATTGCAAATACAAGGAAAGTTGTAGACATGGGGAGTATCAGAATTGACTAAGGATTACCATCAATGACAAAGGGGGAGATTGTTGGAAATATTGTTGTCATTGATGTCAAATACATGGGGAGACTATAGATGTCCAAGATAAAGATTGCAAAATGGGGATTGTTGGAAATATTGTTTTTTGGATTTTTGATGCTCTGTTTGGATACCCTATCTTTGAAGGCCTTTTTAATTTGAATACCTAGATCAAATGGGAGCATAGGATATATGGTTGGAAATCTTATTCCGAGACCTTTCCAATAGTATATGGAATTCCCTCGAAATCCTTAGGAATGGAGAGATGAATTTTTATGTCAGACAATCTAGTTAGAAAGTTCAGGTCGATTTTAAAAGTGAGCACAAAAAGACGAGGGGAGAATGTGTGAATGGAAATCCCTCGCAAGGTAAGACGAGCCAAAAAAACATTGTTGAGGCAGTTGCCTAGATTATGTTTGGTTCATTTTGGATCAACATTATCACATCTAGATTATGTTTGGTTCCTTTTGGCTCAATAATGTCAAATCAAGTAATTTACCATTAATATAAGAATTCATAATATAACAGGAATTCAACGAATTGAAACCGTCTTTTTCTTTGTTGTGACATGGAGTTGTCTACAATTCAATCGTCAGATGGTCCGAATTTATATTCTCATTTGCTAAGAGGATATGAGGCTGGATTCACGACGTTGAAGTACTAATTTCCTGCCAACTGCAAGTGCATGCAAGTTTGATTCACGTGATGTGAAGGGAGATATGAAGGTAGTACACATGTATGTTTATACGATTAGAGCACACAATACACATGTATATTTACATGATCAGAGCACATGTATGGGAAACATGAATTCATGTTTTAATTCCACAATTCTAATTTAAATTAACGACGAATCATGCAAATGAAATCACCCATGTACATAAATATTTGGAGCATTTTAGAAAGAAAACTAGATGCACCTTTGGGCATAAAACCCTCCCTGCTTGGCATGACCCCTATATGTAGGTAGATTGCCCCCCCCCCCCCCACATTGACCATCCCTTCTAACACATCTTAGAACAAGGACGAGTAAAGGAGCAGCTTGGAACTCATTGACACCTCGGTACTAGAAAACCACTCTCAGTTTGGTTGTATGACCACGATCAAAGACTTCATCATGTTGAATCGAGAGGGGAAGGGAGACCTTGAAGGTTGTAAGAGGAACAAACCATACTACTGAATCCATGCCTGGGTTTGGATCAAATAAATTGACAACGAGATCAACGGTAAGCATGCCATACTAAAGGGACCTTGTAATCCTAACTAATCCAAAATCTGTGAAGAGAAAAAATTGATCGGTTAGATAAGCTATTTGCTCAGATTTTAGAATATGAACAATTGACATGGAAGTTCTAGACTTTTTAAGCAAACACCCCCCACACGTGGTTAGAGAGAGAGTTAGAACCCAACTCAATGATGAGACAAGGGTGATGCATCGGAAGAATGCAAGGCACATAAAGGGTGAGTGATTGTGGAACCCACTTCCCTCTATGGAATATCTACAATGGAATTGTTAGAAGAGAGAGACCTCTGTATCATTCCACACTAACGAGTAGCAATTCGCTGAATGGATATGGGTATAGGTTTCTTTATTGAAGTAACATGAAGATAGTGACAATGAAGTGAATCAATGACATGAAGTTCAGTTCCAGTCGTTGTCTTGAAGTACCATGGATAAATAACTTAACCAATGATGATAAGATCCCACTACACCCACCCTTGTCGATAATTTGTCCTCTCATCATTCTCTAGTTGAGCTTAAGTTCGTTGTTGTACATAAATATTGAAACCTGCCACTGGCCAAACATGTGATAAAACATGTAATTATTAAAACCGCATTAATCTCTACACATCCACCATCGACTCGACAATAAGGGGTCAAATTCAACAGCTAATGAAATGTTATATATATAGTCAAAAGACCTATCGATCACTATATACCTCTGCGACATGTATAATAATGGATAACAAATCACATTAACTAGTTAATGTTGATTATGAATGGTAGTGATGATCCAAATTTATGAGTGAAACATAATGAATAATATATTGAATATAATAACATAGAGATACAGAGAACAACAATAGATATTCAGTGAACAATAACTTCTATTGAATAAATAAAATAGGCTGAAACTGTAAAATTGCAGAATTGAAAACAACTTGCTTGAATGATGGTAGTTATCTCTGAGAAGAGATGTGGCTTCTACGCACATCCGTTTGAGTAGAAAAAATTCAATGAGGCTCTAGAGGCCTTTTTAGCATTACTCATGAATGCTAAAACCATAGACATCCAAAAACCTAACCCTCGGAGATAAAATGCCAAAAGTTATGTGGGTCGTGATGGGTAGTTTGGTACCTCAACTTCCTGGGATCGTAACTTTTGCATACGACCTATGTTCTAGGCGTGTGATAACCCGTTGAAAAGGTCTTTTCGAGAGCTACACGTTATGCCATCGAACTCTAACTTTGTATAAATTTTGACTGTGGCAAGCCAAAAAACACTGTTTAGGGCCCCAAAATGGCCCTGGAAGTACAAAAAGATGTACTAACATGAAAACTTCCACAATAAGCCTGTTGGAATAGGTGGGCGGCCACCAATATCCACCTAGATGTCATGTAGGGCTTTAGGATAGCCTCAGAAGTGTAGAACACACAATTAGAAAGAAATGTCATCATTACAGAGAAATGTGATGAACTAAAAACTGTCAAGAGGAGCCACTTGGAATAGGTGGGTGGTCACCAATATCCACCTGGATTAGTCCTCCCCCCTTAGGAAACAATGGTATCCATTGCGTTGAGTTCCCTCATCAGGTGAGGAAATTTCTGTTGAATTTGGCCCCAGGTGAGCCACTTGCCTTGGTGTAGGAGATGCCATGCCTTGACAACCTGATAAAGCTGGATCCTATGCTAGGGAGTGCTCTTGACCTATGTGTCAACTATCTCATCAGTGGATGCCTGTTCCATGTAGTCGGGGTTGAACTCTATTGGTGTCAACTGTTTTTCAATCTCTGAGGTGTCCAATAATGGTGGAAAATATGGTCATAGGAGGTCCACATTGAACACTGGGTGCAAGCCAAGGAAGGGGGGAGTGTTGAGGTCAAAAGCATTGTCACCCACAACCTTGGTGATAGTTTAAGGCCCATAGCGAAGTGGCCGGAGCTTTCGATGGGGCCCTGTAAGGCATTCTTTCTGCAAATGTAACCAGACCTTGTCTCCCACCTGGAACTTGTGCGGTACCCAGTGTTGATCATGGTGTTTCTTGTACTTAACATTGACTTTCTGCAAAATCTCATGGAACTATTAGCGGATGTGTTGAATCTGCTCAATGAATCTGGTGGCTTTGTCAGCCTCTGACTGAACATGGGAAGATTATGTTTGTGTGGTTGCAAGAGGTAGTGCAACATCAATGGGACCCAAGGGTTGGAATCCTAGCCCCACCTGAAATGGGCTATGGCCGGTGGAGCTACAGAGAGCCCTGTTGTAGTTGTGTTGAACATAGGGAAAATTCTCATCCCATGTACGTGGATGCTTAGAGTTATACATGCGCAGGATGTGCACAATCATCCAATTGACAAACTTTGTTTGGCCATCGCTTTGAGGGTGGAAGGCAATGGATTTAGTGAGATTGGTGTCCAACAGTGACCAGAGATTCAACCAAAACATGTTGAGGAACCTACTATCCTGATCAAAGATGATGATCTGTGGTATCCCAAAATGGACCCACACTCATTCGAAGAAGAGCTTTGTAGTATCTATCGTTGTGATGCTCTTCTTGTAGGTTGTGAGAATGTCCATCTTCAAAAAATGATCAACCACCACAAATACACAATCATTGCCTTGCTTGGTGGACGGAAGGACAGACATGTAATCCATCGAGATAGATTCCCAAGGCCTCTCGAGAGTAGCAAGAGGGGTGTATAAGCCTTGATTATTGATGGTTGGCTTGGAAATGGCACAAACAATGCAATATCTGATATACTTGTTGATGTCTTGTCGAAGTTTTGGCCAATAAAAATGTTTATGTAGAACGGTCATAGTTTTCTCCATGCCAAAATGTCCTACCATCTGACTGTAGTGAGCCTCCCAAGTCAACTTTGCACGCTCACTTGCAGGAACACACAGGTGGCCCATATGGCATAACAGTCCATCCTGAATGTGAAAATCGGTGACATTTGCGCCTATACCCAAGAGTTGATAGGTGGTGGCGAAGTCAGGATCTCACTAATAAAGTTGGGGCCACTCAGATGCCTCATGCCCACATGAATGGAGCATGGTGTTGAGTACAACCATGAGAGGTCGACTGAGGCAGTCAACGACATGATTTGTGCTCCCTGTCTTATACTTGATTTTGAGATGGAACTGTTGTAGGTATGTGGGCCACTTTTGAAGGCGGTCATTCTAAAACTTCCCCTGTGTCTGTATGAACTGTAGAGGCTTGTGATCAGTGTGGATGATTATCTCCTTTCCCATAAAGTAATGTTTCCATTAACAACAGGCTTGCACAATGGAATACATTTCCTTGTCATAGGTGGGGTATTTTTGGACGATATTGGAGGGTGTCTCACTATGGTATGCTATTGGATGATCATGCTAAGTGAGAACTATGCCTGCAACATAGTTGGATGAATCGGTCTCAATCTCGAATGGTTGTTGCATATCGGGTAAGGAGAGTACTGGAGCTGAGCACAAGTGATGCTTTAGATCATCTAATGCTCGTTGTTGTGCCTTACCCCATGCAAACTTTTCCCTTCCACTGCCCTTGGTCACTTTCCCGAGGGCCCATGCAATATGGGAGAATCCCAACACAAACCGTTGGTAGAAGTTGGCAAGTCCCAAGAAGCTTCGAAGCTCGGTTAGTGTGGTTGGGGATGGCTAGTCATGGATGACTTAGATCTTAGCTGGATCCACATGTACCCCATGCTCATCAACAATGTAGCCCAAGTATTGGATCCTGTTCATGCCAAAGGAGCATTTTTCCAAGTTGGCATATAGTTTGTGCTGTCGCAGAGTGCTCAAAACCTGTTGAATATGTTGCATGTGCTCCTCCCAACTTCTGTTGAAGATGAGGATGTCATCCAGATATACCACCACAAAAGAGTTGGTGAAGGGTCTCAATACATCATCCATCAACCTCATGAAAGTTGTTGGTGCATTTGTTAAGCCAAAGGGCATGACCAACCATTTGAAGAGACCTTCTTTAGATTTGAAAGTTGTCTTCCATACATCAGTTAGTTCAATGGGAACCTGGTGGTAGCCACACTTTAGGTCAATCTTGTTGAAGAAATTTTCCCCCTTGAGTTGGTCAAGAAGGTCATCAATTCGGGGAATTAGGTACCAGTTCCTGACTATGATTTTGTTTAATGCTCTGTAATCAATGCAGAGCCGCCAAGTCCCGTCTTTCTTCTGCACCAGTACAATTGGGCTTCCGCAAGGGGAGGAGTTGGGTTTGATGTGATCCTTTTGAAGCAACTCTTGGATATGATGCTTGATTTCATCATTTTCCATTAGTGAGTGACGATAGACTGGTCCATTAGGAAGAGGTGCACCGAGGGTTAGATCAATTGCATGCTTGACTTAGTAGTGCATTGGTACCCCGGTGGGTGAGGAGAAGATGTCTCTGTACTCTTCCACGATCTTGTTCACTTGCTTCTACTGCAAAGAGAGGCTATGTGTAGAGGTCACGGATGTGGCAATGACCTTATGCTTAATGTGAGAATAGATCATAAAGAAGACAAACTTCCTGGTCTGTGAAATGACCTTACTACATTGCTTAGCAAAGATTAAATAAATGGCGGTAGGCGACGTTACCTCTGGTATCTTGTACAATTGTCTATCGAAAGTAATAATAACATTGTGGGGTTTGGACTCATACATAACGTGTCACTTCCACAAATATGGTTGTCCTAAAAGAACATCACAAACTTCAAGGGGAGGAATATCACACAATACCTCATCTTTGAAGGGATTGATGTTGTAGGCTAGATGACATTGTTGGCTGACGTGAAGATCTCTTCCTTGGCAAAGACAACTGATGGTGTAGGGATGTGGGTGTGGTGTCATTGATAGGTCCAACTGCTTGACGACCTCTGCTGAGATCAGTTCTTCTGATTGTCGCTATTGACAATGAAATGAAGCAAAGACCCCTTTACCCACATTTGTGAGTGAAAGAGGTGTTCCCCTTCCTCTGGTTCTTATGGTTTGCTTGGCTGGACTTTGGTGGTATAGATAGTAGCACTGGGTTCAACATCGATAATCCACTTCCCTCCTTCTGGATTTGATTCAGAGTCAAATCTACCTCTGACTTGGAAGCTTTCAGCTCGACCACCAGTGACTGCTTGGAGCAACATTCTTTAGCGTTGTGCTAAGGGAATAGTATTCACACCACTTTCATGTGTCCTTCTTCGACTTCTCATTACCCTTCTTGGGTTGCGACTTGGAATGGTTGTCCTGAGAGTGGCCATCTTTTCTATGTCCTTTGTTTTGTGGGTTGGGGCCGCCTTTTCCCTGCTTCGGCTATGAGGAGTTTGCAGATCCAAACTCTCACCTCTTTTGCTTAAATTTCTGCTTGATCTTGACGTCATATCCATAAGCCGCACCTAATGATGCAATGTCTAGAAGCTCCATTTCTGTTTGAATGTATCTATGCAGACAACCACAATATTTGAGCACCAGATTTCATTCAGAGTCTTTGATATCCAATTTGGTGCACATGGTATGGAAAATATTGGTGAAATCCGGTACTGTTTGGTCCCTTTCCTGATGCAGCGTGGTTTATCTTGTGTATTGGTCCTCATAGCTTCCAACAGGGTAGTACTATTCTTTAACGACATCCCTGAAGGAGTCCCATGTGGGGGCCACCACAAATATTGCAGATTCCTCTATGGCCCTTTGCTCAGAGTAAGTATAACATCAATCCTTAACATGGGGGATGACCTTGAGGAGAGCAAAAGTAATATTTTCTCTGTCGGAAAAATTGTGGACCGAAAAATACCCTTCGAGCAGATTCAACCATTTATCTACAACATCCACATCTATCAATCCTTCAAATAATGGAATATCAAAATTTACTTATACCTTGAAGGGGGTTGCATGGCCGCTTGATGAAGATGCGTCTCTTGTGGGCAGCTGCCGAAGGATCTATGCAAAGTTGTCCATCATTTCATTCCTTTGTCGCGCAAAGGCTTCATCGAGCAACAATTTAAAAGGATCTCCTGCTCCATCATCTTTCTTCTCATCCCCCATGATTTGTTTTTGGGCTCAGCGCGACCGACATTGCAAAGGATCTACTAGTTCGAGTCCCAACTTCTTGTACCTGGATCTTGTCGGGGACATGCACAAAGAAAAATAAATGAAGAGCAAACCGCATTGATACCACTGATTTGGATTTATGAGCAGAACAAAATGAATAACATATTGAATATAATAACATAGAGATACATAGAAGAACAATAGATATCTGGTGAAAAATAACTTCTATTGAATAAATAAAATAGGCTGATATTGTAAAACTCAAGAACTGAAAACAACTTGTTCGAATGGTGGTAGCTATCTCTGAGAAGAGATGTGGTTGCTATGCACATCTGTCTAAGCATAAAAATCACAATGAGACTCCAGAGGCCTTTGTAAGATTACTCATGAATTCCAAAACCCTAGACATCCAAAAACCTAACCCTAGGAGATGAAATGCCAAAAGTTATGTGGGCCCCGATGGGTAAGTTGGTACCTCAACTTCCCGGGGTCGTAACTTTTGCATATGACCTCTGTTTTAGGTGTGTGATAGCTCGTTGGAAAGGTCTTTTCGAGAACTACAGATTATGTTGTCAAACTTTGATGATGTTTATAGTTTGACTATGGAAAGCCAAAAAAACACTGTTTAGGGCCCCAAAACGACCCTGGAAGTACAAAAAGATGTATTGAGATGAAAACTTCCAAAATAAGCCATTCGAAATAGGCGGACGACCACCAATATCCACTTGGGTGCTGTGTAGGGCTTCAGGATAGCCCTAGAAGTGCAAAACCCACAATTACAAAGAAATGTCATCATTGCAGAGAAACGTGTTGAACTAAAAACTGTCAAGAGGAGCCAGTTGGAATAGGTGGGTGGCCACCAATATCCACCTGGATCAAGTGAGCTTTTAAGATATTTATTATAATTAAATTTGTTTATTGTGTTTTTTTTCCATGAAAAAAATCATTGTATTTGATATTTTAGAGTTTAAAATCAGAATATACATTTAGATAGTCCTCGACAAACTCGTAAGCAACGAGTATATGGTTAACCTTTTATAATCTACAAAAATAAAACAATCCTATGACAACTTAGATACAATCTTCATTTTGTGTCTTTCAAACATCTTAGCATAAAATACACTTGACATGTCTTATAGATAGATCAACTGAAATTACAAAATAATAGTACAAGGTCTCTAAAGACCCATTTAGCCTATTTTGGCATCATTTTTGACTTGATGTAATGATATTTGTGAGGCTAATAAAGAGATTCCCCCCTCTAAATTCTTGTTTGGTTAAGGTACCCTCCTGCAAAAGTAAAACTTCTTTAAAAAGTTGGTTTTTCGCTGGAATTAAATTATAAATATGCATGAATGAAATGAACTCAAAGGTACTTTTTACCTCGTATACTTTAATCATAATTGGAAGAAGACTTAAATTTTCAATGTTGCACTACCGGTTGGCCTAGTCCATTAGGAGTTTTGAGTCTCCAAAAACTTGGAGATGCTCTAAACCTCTTTCCCTTGAAGTTTTCAACAACATCCATAAAGCATAAAATTCAACGCGATTGTTGATCCCTTTCCCAACATCACACTTCAATAAAAAGAATTGGGAGGAGTCAAAGTAGAGTACAACCCCTTCTCCATAGATAAATGGTGTTCCTTGACAAGATCTATGAAAGTACCCCCATTCTCTTTCTTTTTTTTAACAAAATCGGTTATGGGGTTTTTTATTATAGAAGAGGCAGAGGGGGCTGCCAACCCTTACAGATTCAAAACTGAGCTATTGTTCCGGGTGCATATTCTTACTAGTGCACCTTACATTCATAATACTATTACTTGAAAATCTAAAATTCTTGATACAGTCTTGAAGCAATACATGCCGGAGGCTACCGCTACTAAACTTGACCAACAAACAGGCTTTGAAAACCCCAATCGATTCTGTGCCTTGCATCCTAGCATCCTTTGCAGGGTTAACGGGCTGTCTTGGAGGTAGCATCAGCCATGGCGTCCGAAATCTTGCCCAGGGCAGAGGTGAGCCCTTCCACCTTTTGCTCCAGCGCAACGAGCCTTTTCCCAAGATCACCCAGCAAGTTTGCAGCATCTTTCAGACCGGCTTGGAGTTCGTCCGATAAGTCATCTTTAATATCCTGCAACTCAATTGACA
>WSFP011331587.1:0-38933 GCA_009831015.1 Picea engelmannii
TAGATCCAAAACCGTTTTCATGATCTTCTCCATTTTTCCATTTTATTGGAAGTAAAGCTCTTCCAAATAATACTTTTACTTTGTTGATGACTCTCCTTCTTTTGATTCAATACATTTAATGCATTTCTCCAGAAATTGTGTAAAATTTCTAGGGGGTTCTGGAAGGTCTCTTGCCTCGAACAGATAAACCTTTCTCTGAATCTTGGAAAGACGATCATCAACTCCTTTATCTGCAAACTTTATTGATTGCAGTTTTAAGTTAGGCTCGACTAACAACATGTCGAATAGGGTGACATCCATTTTTCTTAGTTGTGAAGTTTCCATTTGGATTTCACTCAAATTCTCCTAAAATTTAATTGATGTCTTTCAATATTGATCTGTCCCAGAAGTCCTGTACAATTTCCCTTTCCAATATTTAACGACTCTTTGTATAAAAGATCAAAAACTTATTCACAGTTATCTATGATTTCTTTGACTATTCTTTTACTTTTAGTTATGTTGGTTTCCCATAGTTTGAGCATGATGTCGCCTCTGATTTTCTCTGTGGCTGATACTTTTGTAGTTTTGGATACCTCCTCACCTGTTGAATATATAATTGCCTTTTAGAGAGTAATACTTATTGCTTTGGCTTCTTTTTCCCTTAGGATAATATTATCAAAGGCATTATCTACTTCCTGAAAGTAATTCCGAACAATCTCTATCTTGGAAATTAATTTATGTTGTCCAGCTTTTATTTTTTAATGCACCTCCAATGACTGGGCCTGGAAAGCTTTGAGATCTATAATTTGATCTTCCATCAATATTAATCTAGCTTGTAACTGTTTTGCATGCTCCTTTTGCTGATTAATCTGTAGTTGACTTGCTTGTATTTTTTTGGCTCATTTCATCCAGGCTCGTTTTGAGTATTTGAACCTCTAACCTTTCGATACCCCTTGTCTGCTCCAAGCTTTTACTCATTTCTTCTCTAATGTTCTCCTCAACATTTTTTAACTGCTCTTGTAATTGTGCTATGATTTTATCACTCTTATTTATCTTGGTTCTCATTTTTCCCACGGTAAAAAAGTTTGTTGTTGCCATGGCTCCCATGGAACCTGCTATCTCTGTAGCGAAATCCTCTTCCTCCAAATTTTGTCCATCTATTAAGACTTTATGTTTTTTAACCATATTCCTCTCCTTCTTATGCATCTCCTATTTCAGGATGACCTTCCTTTTTCTACTGAAAAAATAATCGGAAGGAAGAATCTCATCTATGGGAATGGAGGTAAGGTCATCAACAAATAGAGCTCCTGTTTGTGGGAGTCCAAAAGTGGACTGTAAGGGGGTTAAGGAAGCTATGGGGCTCCCTAGATCTATATATCCTTTCCCTCCTGCTGCCTTAGGCATATTATCATCAACACCGGGTGATAAAGGGGGAGTAATCTTACCGGACTTGGGAGGTCTCCCTAACCTTTTCTCCGCTTTGGTCTTTTTGTTTTGTGGAGGCCTTTCCATATCCTTTAGGGCCTTTTTGGGATTTCCCTTCTTCTATGCTTCCTGCTCGTAACCTGGGGGAACACTTTCTTGCTCCTGGGGGAGGATGATCTCTTCTCCTTGAAGTACTCGACGCAGACCACTCCGTCTATGCTTCTTGAAGGTCTGAAAGCTGGCTTGCAGGTCAGACGACAGTGTCTATACTCGTTCTAACACTTCTTTATAGGACTTGGTCCCTTTGAGCATGTCGTCCCAAGGAGACTCCTCATGTTCGTATGCTTTCATATTGCAATGTATCAAGTGTTTGTTCACTAGTTGATAAGGGTCATGCCTTTTGTACTCAATATTTAATAATTTAACTTCTTCGAGTGCTTCTGCTTCCACTCTGGAATGTCCCAAATTTTGTAATGAAAATTTCCTGATGTGCACAGGGAAGATTGACCATGACTTCTTTTGAGCTACCTTTAGCTCTATTCTAATACCGCCTTTTACTATTTGATGTGCTACTTCCCCACACACTAGTCTATCTGGGAGGAATTTCAGAAGCATGTGAGGGGGAATTGAACACCCATAAACCTTGATGTAGGAGAAGCTTTTTTCAATGAAAATATCTACTATTGGCTTGAGGTTATTTGAAACTGCTTTAGAAATGCAAGGAGGGTCACAGCCAAAAAACGTTTTATGCATTGGTATCACCACGAAATGGCAAATTTCGTAAAATATTTTTTTTGCATTTTCTTCCCACAACTCAAAGTGATATTCATGAATGGGTTCAAGGCAGGTTGTGTTCCAACTCTAATTCATCGGGGGGAATGGAGTCATAAAACAAATTGCGTCCATGATGTATGCCGACATGTAAAAGGCCACTAGTTGACCTTGGGCTATTGCAACTCTGTAATCCGAAACCTCTTTGGTTGTATTATCAGATAAAATCTTGTTCCAGTTAAAACTATATCCTTCTGATGCTTCTTCTAAAAAGGGCACCCATTCTGCGAGGAAATGACAAGGATTCTTTTTTTCGAAGAGTCTGCACAACATCATGGCTACATAAACCATGTACTCATTCAAAGAGGTCGTGGCATAAATTCCGTGGGTATCGGCCCTAAACTTTGACGAACATCT
Organism: Picea engelmannii; assembly: GCA_009831015.1. Lineage (NCBI taxonomy): Eukaryota > Viridiplantae > Streptophyta > Pinopsida > Pinales > Pinaceae > Picea > Picea engelmannii. The sequence continues at coordinate 2,593 of WSFP011331587.1, forward strand.
CCACCAGCCTTTGATTAAATCAGGGTAAGTTTGGTCTGCCTCAGTGCATTCCTTTCTCTGAAATTCAACTATAAATTCAACATTGTAAATGAATTTAGGATTGGATGAGAGTTTGTACATAACCTGGATATGTTCAGGTCTAAATGAGCCGATAATGGCCCCTTAATCATTTAAAATGATTCTCATTGGAATATCAACCTTGTCCAAGGCCCAACTAATCATGTCGTTGTACGCCATGAGCCGTGGGCGTGTTGCAATTTTGTGAAGTTCTAATTCTGCTATGTCTTGAAGGTGATTCTTGGAGTCCTTAGGGGAATTTTTTATCTCGCAGTCTAGATTTTCATAAATTTGTCTCCATGATTTAATTGAGTCGATAGCATGTGGTGTGGTGTCTGATATGGCATCCCCCTATAGGCTGGAAATCTCAGTTGTATCTTCACTCTTCTTGGGTCCCTTCTTTGGTGCCATGACTTTTGTATTGGAACGAAAACCTGTCATAGAAGAGAGGTGTGAAAGCTCGACTAGATGCAACTTACTTCTGATAGAAAAAGAGAGAATAAGTTTCAAAACACAGACCTCTAATTTTCTTTTAACTCATTTTATGGTGAAAGTATTGACGCAGCTGCCAAGAATTTAATACCTTTAATGCAGAGAATATTTCTGAGATACGCATTTGTGTCATAGAAATCATGATCTACCCGTTATTAATGTGGCCGTATTTCGGCAATTCTAAAATCAAAATTCAAAAAATCTCGTTTGATGGAGACCGAAAAAGAAAGTACCTAAGAAGTTTAATTACCATTAAAAGTATTTTTAAAATGAAGTTAGTTCTCTTTAAACTTCGGTATTGAGTCGGGACTTCACGTTTTGGGGTTTCGGGGATCGCGGTTACATGAGGTATGTCACCACTAAACCCCGAATCTCGAAATCGTGATGGGATTAGTTTTAATTAACTTCGGTATTGAGTCGAGAGTTTGCGTTTCGGGGTTTCGGAGATCGCGGTTACATGAGGTATGTCACCACTAAACCCCGAATCCCAAAATCACGATGGGATTAGTTTTAGTTAACTTCGGTATTGAGAATGACGTCCACTTCTTTTGGTAAATTGGGAATCGGGATTTCACGTTTCAAAATGTATTGAAAACGTATTGTTTTGAGTAAACCCCGAATCCTGAAAGGTTAAAAGATGATAAATTAACTCCTTTAGGGTTTTAATTTATCGTGATTTAAAGTACTTTATAGAACGTTCGTTTAGACTTTGATAACACTTGAGCTTTCTGTATTTTAATATAACGAAGAAAATAAATCATTTCGGGACTTCGGTACCGGTCTTTTAGACTTATAGTGAGGATTATACCTTATGAAAAGCCGAATCCCAAAAGGGAAAAGTTTTAGTTTTAGAGGTAAAAATTTTAAAACCTAGCTTCAACACCACTGATCTAGATTTTATGAGTAGAATGAAATGAACACAGATTATTAAAATATGCTTAAGATGATTACAATGAGCCTCTGAAGGCCTTTTTTACAATAAACAGGAATGTCAAAAACCCTAGACATCCAAAAACCTAACCCTAGGAGATGAAGCGCCAAAAGTCATGTGGGCCTCACTTGGGTAAGTTAGTACATCAACTTCTCAGGCCCGTAACTTTTGCATACGATCTTCGTTTTAGGCGCACGATAGCCTGTTGGAAAGGTCTATCCGAGGACTACACATTTTGCTACTATTCATTTTTCTTTCTCGCAAGTCCTAAAAATTATGTTTAGGGCCTCAAAACGACCCTACAAGTTAGGGACCCGAAAATTAGGAAAAAAACCCCCAAAGTGGAAAATTTCCAAAATGAACTAGTTGCAATAAGTGGGAGGCCACCAACATCCATATAGATCAATCCTCCCCCCTTAGGAAACAATGGTCTCCATTGTGTTGAGTTCCCCCATTAGATGAGGAAATTTCTTCTTAATTTGATCCTGGATGAGCCAGTTGCCTTGGTGCAGGAGTTGCCCTGCTTTGACAACTTGATAAAGGTGGATACTTTGCTGCCGGGTGCCCTTGATCCGTGTGTCCACAATCTGATCACTGGATGCATGTTGCATGTAGTCCGGGTTGATCTCTGTTGGTGTCAAATGCTCTGCTACCTCTAAGGTGTCCAATTATGGTGGGAAATATGGCCGAAGGAGAGCCATGTTGAAGACTGGGTGCAGGACAAGGAAAGGGGGAATGTTGAGCGCAAAAGCATTGTCACCCACATCCTTGGTGATGGTGTATGGCCCATACTGGAGTGGGCGAAGCTTCCGATGGGGCCCTGTAAGGTGTTATTTCTACAAGTGTAACCAAACTTTGTCGCCCACCTAAAACTTATGTGGCGCTCGATGTTGATCATGGCGTTGCTTGTAATTGACATTGGACTTTTGTAAAATATACTGAACCCGTTGGTAGATGTGTTGGATCCGCTCAATGAACTGTGTGTCTTTGTCTGCGTCTAGTGGAGGAGGGGATGAGTCGACTGAGTGGTTGCCAGGGGTAGTGCAACATCCATGGGGCCCAATGGTTGGAATCCCAACCCCACCTGAAAGGGGTTGTGACCAGTTGAGCTATGTTGGGCTCGATTGTAGCTATGTTGGACATAGGGATGACTCTCATCCCATGTACGGGGGTGCTTGGAGTTGTACATGCGTAGGATATGTACGATCATCCGATTGACGACCTTAGTTAGGCCATCTGTCTGGGGGTGGAAGGCAATGGATTTGGTGAGCTTGGTATCCAATAGTGACCAAAGGCTCAACTAGAATGTGTTGAGGAACCGACTGTCTCGATATGATACAATGGTTTGTGGGATCCCAAAGTGTACCCAAACGCATTCAAAGAAGAGCTTGGCAGTGGCCTCTGCAGTGATCTTCTTCTTGCAGGCGGTTAGAGTCACCATCTTGGAAAAGCGACATGTAGTCCATTGAGATGGATTCCCACGGCTTGTCAGGAGTAGGAAGAGGGGTGTACATGCCGTTTTTCTTAGTGGCCAGTTTTGCAATAACGTAGACGATGTAGGACCTGATATACATGCCGACATCTTGTCAAAGTTTCGACGAGTAGAAATGTTTTTACAGCACTGCCACTGTCTTTTCGACGCCAAAGTGTCCTGCCACCCGACTGTAGTGAACTTCCCAAATCATCTTCGCACACTTGCTTGATAGAACGCAAAGATGGCCTAGACGACACAATATCCCATCCTGAAGATGGAAATTAGTGACCACTGTGTTTACTCCCAACATTTGGTAGGTGGTGGAGAAGTCGGGGTCTGTCTCATAGAGGTGGAGCCATTTGGAGGTCTCATGGCCGCAAGAGTCTAGCACCGTGGTGAGTGCCGCGACTGGAGGTCGGCTGAGGAAATCAATAATTCGATTGTTACTTTCTGTTTTATACTTGATGTTGAGTTGGAACTGCTATAAGTATGTGGAGCACTTCTGATGGCGGTAATTTTGCAATTTGCTTTGGGTCTGTATGAACTATAGTGGGTTGTGATCAGTGTGGATGATTGTCTCCTTCCCTAGAATGTAATGTCTCCACTGGCAACAAGCTTTCACAATGGAGTACATTTCTTTGTCGTAAGTAGGTTACTTACGGACAACATTTGATAGTGTCTCACTATGATACGCCATGGGGTGGGCGTGTTGAGTGAGAACGATGCCCACAACATAGTTTGAAGCATCTGTCTCGATCTCAAAGGGATGTTGTAGGTCTGGTAATGAAAGTACTGGGGATGAGCACACACGCTACTTCAAGTCATCGAAGGCTTGTTTTTGGGACATGACCCACACAATTTATTTCTTACTGCCACCCCTGGTTACTTGGATGAGGGCCCATGCGATATGAGAGAATCCCAACACGAACCTGCGATAGAAATTGGCAAGGCCCAAGAAGCTCCGAAGCTCAGTGAGTGTGGTTGGGGATGGTTTGTCACGGATGGCCTAGATCTTGGCTGAATCCACATGCACACCATGCTAATCAATGATGTAGCCTAAGTAATGAACTCTATCCATGATGTTGAAGGATCATTTTTCCAAGTTTGCATATAGTTTGTGTTACCGCAGGGTGTGCAGAACCCATTGAATATGCTACAAGTGTTCCACTCAAGTCTTGTTGAAGATGAGGATGTCATCCAGATACACCACTACAAAAGTACTGGTGAAATATTGCAAGATATCGTCCATCATCCTCGTAAAAGTTGCTGGAGCATTTGTCAAACCAAAGGGCATAACCAACCATCCAAAAAGACCTTCTTTTGACTTAAAGGTGGTCTTCCATACATCTTTATGTTCTGTTAGGACCTGGTGGTAGCCAGACTTGAGATCCATCTTATTGAAGTATTTGGCACCTGTGAGCTGATCAAGGAGGTCGTTGATTCGGGGAATCGGGTACCGGTTTCGGACTGTGATTTTATTCAAAGCCCGGTAATCAATAAAGAGTCGGCAGGTCCCATCTTTCTTCTACACTAGTACGATTGGGCTCCCACAAGGCGATGAGCTGGGATGGATGTGCCCTTGTGGATTAGTTCTTAGATTTGTCTCTTGATCTCCTCATTTTATAACAGAGAGCAACAGTAGACCAACCCATTGGGTAGCAGTGCACCTGGGGTCAGATCGATGGCATGCTTGACCCGAAAATGCAGAGGTACCCTGGTAGGAGAGGAGAAGATATCTGAGTATTCTTCCGTGACCTTATCCACTTGCTTCTGTTATCTGGAGAGATCGGCTGCAGAGGCCCTTGATGTGGTTGCAATCTTTCGGTTACTCTAAGAGTGAATCATGAAGAAGACAAATTTCCTCGTCTAAGAGATGACCTTCCTGTATTGCTTGGCAGAGATCAAGGAAATAACACTAGGAGGGACTCCCTCGGGTATCCTGTAAAATATCCTGTTCAAAGTAATAATAACACTAGGATGCCTAGAATCATATACAACATGACCTTTCCATAAACAAGGTTGGCCCAAAATAACATTACAAACTTTGAGAGGAGAAACATCACACAATACCTCGTCTTTGAAGGGCTTGATGCTGTACGATAGTCAACATTGTTGGTCGACGCAGAGATCAGTTGCTTAGTGAAGCCATCCAATTGTGTAGGGCTACAAGTGTGGCATTGTCGGCAGGGCCAACTGCTTGATGACCTCTGTTGAGATGAGATTCTCTTGCTACCACTACCAATGATGAAGTGTAGCAGGGTGGATTTTACCCACATCTGCGAATGGAAAAAGTGCTCGCCTTCTTCTGGCTCATCTGGTTCACCAGGATGGAGCTTGGTGGTAGCAATGGTGGCACTGGGTTCTGCGTCAATGGTCCATTTTCCCCTTTCTTGTTCTGACTCAGAGTCAGAACCCACATCTGATTCTGAGGCTTTTACTTCGGCCACCAACAACTGCTTTGAGCGAGAATCAACAGTGTTATGCCAAGGGCTCTTATGGAAGTTGCACCACTTCCTGACATCCTTCTTTGTATTTCTAGTGTCCATATTTTCTTGCGGCTTGGACTTGTTGTCTTGATACTGTCCATATTTGCTCTGTCCTTTGTTCTATAGGTTGGGGAAGCTCTTTCCTAGTGTTTGCTGCGAGGGGTTCCTAGGCCCAAATTGTCGCGTCTTTTGTTGGGGGAAGCTTCTGCTCGATTTTGGCGGGATATCGATAGGTTGCGCCCAAGGACGAGATGTACAAAAGTTCCATTTTAGTTTGGATGTATCTATGCAGAGAACCGCGATACTTGAGCACCAGATGTCGCTATGAATCTATGATACCCATCTTGGTGCACAGTGTATGGAAGATATTTGTGAAATCTGGCACTCCTTGGTCTCTTTCTTGCCGCAATGTGGTCCATTTGGTATACAAGTCGTCATAACTTCCGACAGGGTAGTATTGTTCCTTAATAGCCTCCCTGAGGGATTCCCAGGTGGCCACAACTGTAAATAATGAGGGTTCCTCTATTTCCCTTTACTCACAGAAAGTTTCCCACCAATCTTTGACATGGGGGAGTGCAAAAGTAATTTTTTCTCTATTTGAAAAGTTATGGACAAAAAAATACCCTTCTAGTAGACTCAACCACTTGTCTACAACATCTGCGTCTATCTGACATTCAAATATAGGAATATCGAAGGTGATTTGTACCTTGAAGGGGGCGGTGCCTCCACTCGAGGAAGATGCGCCGCTTGTTGGTGGCCGCCAAAGGATTTGCGTGAAACTATCCATCATCTCATTCCTTTGTTGCATAAGGGATTCGTCAAGAAAGTTTTTTAAGGATCTCTTGTCCCGTTATCTTTCTTTTCTCCTACCATGAGATGTCGTTTGGGTGTGCGAGAGCTTTTGTCCTCAAGAGAAACAAACTTGAGACCCAATTCTTTGTACCTTGATCTCGTTGGGGAAAAGCATTAAGATGATAAAGAGCAGACTGCTCTGATACCACTAATCCAAATTTTATGAGAAGAAAAAAATGAATACAGATTATTGAAATATGTTGAACACAAAATAACAGAGATACACTAAAATTGGTTTTCTATTCAATAAGGAAATAACCTGAAACTGTGAAATGCAACCTAAAACAAGTTTGTTGGAATGGTGGTGGCTTATCTCTGAGAAGAGATGTGATGATTGCGCTCATTTGCAAGAAGATGATTACAATGAGGCTCTAAAGGCCTTTTTTACAACAAACAATAATGTCAAAAACCCTAGACATCCAAAAATCTAACCCTATGAGATGAAGCACCAAAAGTCATGTGGGCCTCGTTTGGGTAAGTTAGTACAACAACTTCCAGGGGCCATAACTTTTGCATACGATCTCCGTTTTAGGCACACAATAGCCCGTTGGAAAGGTCTATCCGAGGACTACACATTTTGTGGCTATCCATTTTTTACTTTGGTGGTCCCTAAAAACGTTGTTTAGGGCCTCAAAATGGCCCCACAAATCAGGGACCCGAAAACTAGGAAAAAACTGCCAAACTGCCAAAATGAACTAGTTGGAATAGGTGGGAGGCCACCGACATCCATATAGATCATTCCTCCCCCATTAGGAAGAAATGGTCTCCATTGTGTTGAGTTCCCCCATTAGATGAGGAAATTTCTGCTAAATTTGGCCACGCGTGAGCCACTTGCCTTGTTGAGGGAGATGCCCTGCTTTGACAACTTGATAAAGACAGATCCTTTGTTGTCGGGTGCCCTTGAATAATGTATCCACAATATGATCACTAGATGTTTGTATCATGCAGTCAAGGTTGAGCTCTATTGGTGTCAACTGCTCTGCTATCTCCAAGGTGTCCAAAAATGGTGGGAAATATGGTTGAAGGAGAGCCACGTTGAAGACTGGGTGCAGGCCAAGGAAAGGGGGAGTGTTGAGCACAAAAAAATTATCACCCATAGCCTTGGTGATGGTGTATGGCCCATACCAGAGTGGGTGAAGCTTCCAATGGGGCACTATAAGGCATTCTTTCTACAAGTGCAGCCCAAATTTGTCACCCACATGAAACTTATGTGGCACCCAGTGTTGATCACGGTGTTGCTTGTACTTGGCATTGGAATTTTGTAAAATATCTTGAACCTGTTGGCGGACGTACTGGATCCGCTCAGTGAACCAGGTGGCCTTGTTAGCTTCTCATGGAGCAGGGGACAAGTTGGTCGAGGTGGTCGCCAGGGGTAGTGCAACATCCATGGGGCCCAGTGGTTGGAATCTCAACCCCACCTGAAAGGCGACATGGCCAGTTGAGTTATGTTGGTCTCGGTTGTAGATATGTTGGACATAGGGAAGATCTCATCCCACGTGTGGGGGTTCTTGGAATTGTACATGCGCAGGATATGTATGATCATTCGATTGACGACCTCAGTTTGGCCATCTGTCTGGGGGTGGAAGGCAATGGATTTGGTGAACTTGGTATCCAACAGTGACTAGAGGCCTGACCAGAATGGGCTGAGGAACCAACTATCCCAATATGATACAATGGTTTGTGGGATCCCAAAGTGTACCTAGATGCATTCAAAGAAGATCTTGGTTGTGGCATCTGCAGTGATCTTCTTCTTGTAGGCGGCCAGAATCGCCATCTTCAAAAATCAATCAACAACCACAAAAACATAGTCATTGCCCCTCTTGGTGGATGAGAGGCCCAACATGTAGTCCATTGAGATGGATTCCCATGGCTTGTTAGGAGTAGGCAGAGGGGTGTACATGCCCTATTTCTTAGTGGTCGGTTTGCAATAGCGCAGGCGGTGCAGAACTTGATATACTTGCCGACATCCTGTCAAAGTTTCTGCCAGTAGAAATGTTTTTGCAACATTGCCACTCTCTTTTCGACTCCCAAGTGTCTGGCCACCCGACTGTAGTGAGATTCCCAAATTAGCTTCGTTCGCTCGGTTGATGTAACGCAGAGATGGCCTAGACGACACAACAACCTGTCCTGAAGATGGAAATTAGTGACCATTGAGTTTGCTCCCAACATTTGATAGGTGGTGGATAAGTCAGGGTATGTCTCATAGAGGTGGGGCCATCTGGAGGTATCATGGCCGTAAGATTCTAGCACCATGGTGAGTGCCGCTACTAGAGGCCAATTGAGGAAATCAACAACTCGATTGGTACTTCTTGCTTTATACTTGATATTGAGTTGGAACTGCATGAACTTCTGATGGCAGTCATTTTGCAATTTACCTTGGGTCTGCATGAACTGTAGTGGATTGTGATTAGTGTGGATGAATATCTCCTTCTCCAGAATGCAATGTCTCCACTGGAAGTAGGCTTGCACAATGGAGTACATTTCTTTGTCGTGGGTACTTTCGAACAACATCTGATAGTGTCTCACTATGATACTCCACGGGGTGGCCATGTTGAGTGAGAACGATGCCCAAAACATACTCTTAAGCATCTGTCTCGATCTCAAAGGGATGTTGCAGGTTCGGTAATGAAAGTACTGGGGATGGGCACAAATGCTGCTTCAAGTCACCGAAGGATTGTTGTTGGGATAAGCCCCACACAAATTTTTCCTTACCACCACCTCTGGTTACTTCGTTGAGGGCCCATGTGATATGAGAGAATCCCAACACGAACCTGTGATAGAAATTGGCGAGGCCCAAGAAGCTCTAAAGCTCAGTGAGTAATAATAACACTACAAGGCCTAGACTCATATACAACATGAAGTTTCCATAAATAAGGTTGGCCCAAAATAACATTACAAACTTTGAGAGGAGAAACATCACACAATACCTCGTCTTTGAAGGGCTTGATGCCGTACGACAGTTGACATTGTTGGCTTACGCGGAGATCACTTTCTTGGTAGAGTCATCCAATGGTGTAGGGATACGGGTGCGACGTTGTCGGCAAGTCCAGCCGCTTGATGAACTCTGCAGAGATGAGGTTCTTCTGGTTACCGCTATCAACGATGAAGTGCAGCGGGGTGCCTTTTACCCACATCTGCGAATGGAAAAGGCAATCTCCTTCTTCTGGCTCATCTGGTTCTGACTCTGGTTCTGAATAAGAGTCAGAACCCACATCAGATTCAAAGGCTTTCACTTTGTCCACCAATGATTTCTTTGAGCGACAATCGACAATGTTATGCCAAGGGCTCTTATGGAAGTCGCACCACTTCCCGATATCTTTCTTTTTCTTTCTGGTGTCTTTCTTTGCTTGCGGCTTGGACTGGTTGTCCTGATACTATCCATATTTTCTCTGTCCTTTGTTCTGTAAGTTGGGTCCACCCTTTCCTGGTTTTTGCTACGAGGGGTTCCCAGGCCCAAATTGTTGCGTCTTTTGTTTGAGATTCTACGCTATTTTGACGACATATCGATAGGCCGCACCCAAGGAAGAGATCTCCAGAAATTCCATTTCAGTCTAGATGTATCTATGCAAAGCACCATGATATTTGAGCACCAGATGTTTCTTTGAATGTTTGATACCCAGCTTGGTGCGCAGGGTATTGAAGATGTTTGTGAAATCTGACACTGCTTGGTCTCTTTCTTACCGTGGTGTGGTCCATTTGGTATACAAGTTGTCATAACTTCTGATGGGGTAATATTGTTCCTTAATAGCATCCTTGAAGGATTCCCTGGTGGCCACGACTGTAAATAATGAGGGTTCCTTTGTTTCCTTTTGCTCACAGAAAGTTTCCCACCAATCTTTGACATGGGGAACGACTTTGAGAAGCTCAAAAGTAATTTTTTCTCTATTTGAAAAGTTATTGATAGAAAAATACCCTTCTAGTAGATTCAACCACTTGTCTACAACATTTGCGTCTATCTGACCTTTAAATATAGGAATATCAAAGTTGATTTGTACCTTGAAGGGGGTGGTTCCTCCACTTGAGGAAGATGTGTCGCCTGTTGGTAGCCGCCAAAGGATTTGTGCGAAACTATCCATCATCTCGTTCCTCTGTTGCATGAGGGATTCCTCAAGCAACATTTTGAAAGGATCTCTTGTCCCGTAATCTTTCTTTCCTCCCGCCATGAGAGGTCGTTTGGGCGTGCGAGAGATTTTGTCCTCAAGAGAAACAAGCTCAAGACCCAATTCTTTGTACCCTGACCTCATTGGGGACATGCATTAAGACGACAAGGAGTAGACCGCTCTAATACCACTGATCCATATTTTATGAGTAGAATGAAATGAATACAGATTATTAAAATATGCTTAACACAGAATAACAAAGATACAATAAAACTAGTTTTCTATTCAATAAGGAAATAAGCTGAAACTATGAAATGCAGCGGAAAACAAGCTTGCTGGAATGTTGGTGCCTTATCTCTGAGAAGATATGTGATGGTTGCGCTCATTCGAAAGAATTTGATTACAATGAGGCTCTGAAGGCCTTTTTTACAATAAACAGGAATTTCAAAAACCCTAGACATCCAAAAATCTAACCCTTTTAGATGAAGCGCCAAAAGTCACGTGGGCCCCATTTGGGTAAGTTAGTACATCAACTTCTTGGGGTCGTAACTTTTGCATATGATCTTTGTTTTAGGCACACGATGTCCCATTGGAAAGGTCTATCTGAGCACTACACATTTTGCTGTTGTTTATGCTTTATTATGGTGAGCCCTAAAAACGGTGTTTAGGGCCTCAAAACGACCCTGCAAGTCAACGACCCAAAAACTAGGAAAAAAACTGCCAAACTTGAAAACAACCAAAATGAACCAGTTGTTATAGGTGGGAGGCCACTGACATCCATCCGGATCAATCCTCCCCCTTAGGAAGTAATGTTCTCCATTGTGTTGAATTCCCCCATCATATGAGGAAATTTCTGCTGAATTTGGCCCCGAGTGAGCCACTTGCCTTGGTGAAGGAGCTGCCTTGCTTTGACATCTTGATAAAGCTAGATCCTTTGCTGTTGGGTCTCCTTGATTCGTGTGTCCACAATATTATCACTGGATTCCTGTTGCATGCAGTCAGGGTTGAGCTCTGTTGCTGTCAACTGCTCTGCTATCTCTGAGGTGTCCAATAATGGTGGGAAATATGGACGAAGGAGATCCACATTGAAGATTGGGTGAGAGCCAAGGACAGAGGGAATGTTGTCTGCAAAAACATTTTCACCCATAGCCTTGGTGATGGTGTATGGCCCATACCGAAGTGGGAGAAGCTTCTGATGGGGCCTTGTAAGGCGTTCTTTCTGCAAGTGCAACCAAAATTTTTCGCCCATCTAAAACTTATGTGGCACCCGGTGTTGATCATGGCGCTACTTGTACTTGGCATTGGACTTTTGTAAAATATCCTGAAACTATTAGAGTATGTGATGGATCCACTTAATGAACCGGGTGGCTTTGTCAGCTTCTGGTGGAGCAGGGGACAAGTCGACTGAGGTGGTCACCAGGGGTAGTGCAACATCCATGGGGCCCAATGGTTGGAATCCCAACCCCATCTGAAAGGGGTTGTGGCCAGTTGAGCTATGCAGGGCTCGGTTGTAGCTATGGTGGACATAGGGAAGACTCTCATCCCATGTGTGGGGGTGCTTGGAATTCTACATGCACAGGATATGTATGATCATCCGATTGATGACCTTATTTTGGCCATTTGTCTCGGGGTTGAAGGCAGTGGATTTGGTGAGCTTGGTATCCAGTAGTGACTAGAGGACCAAAATGTGTTGAGGAACCGCCTGTTCCGGTATGATACAATGGTTTGTGGGATCCCAAATTGTACCCAGACGCGTTCAAAGAAGAGCTTGGCAGTGGCCTCTTAAGTGATTTTCTTCTTGCAGGCGGCCAAAATCGCCATCTTGGAAAAGCGATCAACAACCACAAAAACACAGTCATTGCCCCTCTTGGTGGACGGGAGGTCTGACATATTGTCCATTGAGATGGATTCCCACAGCTTGTCAAGAGTAGAAAGAGGGGTGTACATGCCCTGTTTCTTAGTGGTCGGTTTGGAAATAACGCAGGCGATGTAGGACTTGATATACTTGTCAACATCCTATCAAAGTTTGGGCCAGTAGAAATGTTTCTACATCACTGCCACTGTCTTTTTTATGCCAAAGTTTCCTGCCACCCGACTGTAGTGAGCTTTCCAAATCAACTTCGCAAGATCGCTTGTGTAAATTCTAACCTTGTACAATGTCTATTGTAAACAGATATTCAGAAAAGAACATAAAAGATACAATGGCAAATACAAACATTACACAGAGATTTTTCCCCTGGAAACCCAAACCAGGAAAACCAACATATATTATATTCATTCATTGTGTTACATTGTTTACAATACAATATACATATATGAGCTAGTGGCATCTAAAACCCTAACCCAATGACCTGGATTAGTCCAAAACCCTAATTCCTTAACCAAAAATAGAAAACCATCGGCAAAAACCATGTGCCGAAAAAACCACCTAAATACATGACACGTTTCCCGAGGTAGGTGTCACATTTCCCAAGGTAGAAAATTTTTGGAGAACCATAGCTTATAAGATTCTCAGCGCTGGGTACTTTTGGCCTAGTCTATTCACCGATGTTTGTGCTAAGATCAGATCCTGTGTCAAGTGTCAGAAATTGTCTGGAAATCAACAGCTCAAGTCTTTTCCATTGAAGCATGTGGTAGCTTCATGGCCCTTTCAGCAATGGGGCCTAGATTTTATTGGGGAAATTCACCCTGCTTCTAGTGGTCAACATAGGTGAATCTTGACTGCCACAGATTACTTTACTAAGTGGATAGAAAGTGGATGGAAGTTATCCCTACAAGGAATGCTTCCCACAAAGTGATCACTGGTTTTCTCGAGGATATTATGGCAAGGTTTGGATGTCCTAACAAAATTGTCACTGATAATGCTGCATCTTTCAAGGCTGAACCATTGATCCAGTTCTGTGAATAGTTTGGAATCACATTGATTCACTTTACTCCTTACTACCCCCAAGGGAATGGATTAGCAGAGTCCTCTAACAAAAGCCTTATAAAGATCATCAAGAGACTGTTAGAGGGCAACAAGAAAGCATGGGATTCAAAGCTCAAGTTTGCTTTGTGGGCTGACAAAGTGACAACAAAGAGATCCCTTGGTCTTTCTCCTTTCCAACTTGTGTATGGAGTTGAGGCCATATTTCCTTCTCAACTTGCCTTGCTTGTGGAAAAATTCTTCCAAGATTACCAAGGAGAGCCGGATGATATGATCAGAAAAATACAACAATTAGTAGAAGTGCAACAGACTCGGGAGCAGCTTCAGGATAAAGCACATGACCATCAACAGAAGATCAAGCAGGCTTTTGACAAGAAGGTAAATAAAGAGGATTTCCAGCTGGGAGACTTGGTGCTCAAGTGGGATGCACCAAAGCAAGACAAAGGCAAGCACGGTAAATTTGAAGCCTTATGGATTGGTCCCTTCAAAATTTCTGAGGTATTATCAAATAACACTTACAAGTTGCAGAATTTGGAGGATGAAGAAGTTTTTGGTGGCCCTATTAATGGGCATTTTTTGAAAAATTACTTTGCTTGATCCATGAGTGGCTTTCCATGCCATTGTAAATATCATCTTTCTTTTATTTTTGTTTTAATAACTGACCCCATAGCCCTAGGATAAGGCACTGAAACTACTTGTTCTTGGCAGCTCACAAGGAGGGTGGGTTGCCTCACTTTCTGCCAAAATATGCAGAGAGGTCATCCTGAGGTGGCAAGGCAATTTGCCTTACATTTTGATGGCCTGAAGACAAAGGTAGGGGACTTAGAATTTGAGGTGTCTGAGACCTCTATTTCAACAGCTACATGGATCCCTATCACTAGAGAGAATTGGTTTAAATCCATGGCCTTGGATGCAACCTTTTCCAAAGAATTCCTTAAACCTGAATATCAAACTAACAATCTATCCAAAGGGGTACCAAGAAGTCATCTGGTTGGAGAGTTTGATAAAATGTTGAGGATCATTCAAAGGTACTTCACATGTGAGGGTAGGTTCAATACACTATACCAGTACCATATAAGGCTTCTGCTGCATTTTGCTAGCAAATTTGAAATGAACATTCCCTTTTATTTGTTGAGGAGCATAGGCAAAATGTCAGATAGGTTTCAATCCAAATCAAAGGCTGTGGATACGATCTTTTTTCATTCTGGGTTGATTAGAATGTTGGTTTCTGAAGAGCTAAGAAAGAGGAACATCTCATGGGAACACTTCATTACTACTTCTCACATGAAATTAGACATAGCAACTACTCCTCAGTCACAACTACCAAGCCCTTTGCCATCCACCAGTTCTGCTCCAACAGGATCCAACAAGAAAAGAAAGAGTAAGGCCCATGTTCAAGATCAAGAAGCCATTAATCAAGTTGCAAGAACTAAGGAGGAGGCCTACCATTCTCCACAGAGAGACCTTTCACCCCCTCCTGCACTAGAACTAGAAGAGGTCCCTTCCTCTACTAAAGCCAAAACTGAGAAAGGAAGGAAACTACACTTCTCTTCGTCTCCTTCAGTAGCTAGGACCAAGATCAGAAGGCCTCTCCCAAGGTCATCAACTCTCAAAGAGGCAGTTGAAGAACATATCCTACCAAAGGTCTCCATTCCAAAGAAGAAGAGGGATAAGGGCAAAAATATTGAGAAGCCTGTTCAGGTAGAAGAATTAATCCTTGTGCAGCAGGAAGATGAAGCCTTATAAAATCCTATTGAGATTGTCCACATCACCACTCCACCTAGCAACCAGACCTTCAAAAGACTGATTAAACAACTCAAGGAAGCTAGGAAGGAGGTGAATCGTCTGAAATCTGAAGCTCTATCTGAAAGAATTAAGATGAAAGAGCTCATGGATGGTTACAACCACACTCTTGACTTAACAAGATTTGCAGCAAGAAGATCCCAACCTCTTCAGAGGAAACTCAAGAACCTCTACAGGAAAAACAAAGACTTTTAGTCTCAGAACAGAAAGATCAAAGCATATTTGCAACAATTCCAAGATGAGATGGCTCAAAGAAACTTGAATGTGTTAGTTGAAGCTGCTTTTGAAAAGGAGAAGCCAGTAGCCAAGGAAAGCATAAATCCAATGAAGAAGCATGTTACTGCTAAAGGGAATCATGTTATGGTGCCAAAGGGAAGTCCTCATTCCACAAGGAGTGTCAGGTTGATGAAGTAATTGGTGAAAGGTGAGTTCCATTTTTTAGGATGGACCCTTTTTGCAAGGATAAGTAATCGAGGAAATACTACATCTGCCACCTATATAAGATATACAAGCTTCTAATGCATACTGCTCAAAGTTTTGGTGTTCTACAAATATTTAATCTCTTCAACAGTAGCAGCGAAGACATTCTGTAGCGCTACGGTGCTACAGAATTGTCTAATTTTCATGTTCTATCAGTCTGCTACCTATAACGCTGCCTAATCGCTTAATACTAGTGAAGCGATGGCATTACTAACTACCCGGGGGTGCTACCAAATCTGTCAATGTTGAAGTGATGTTGTTGCGAATTATGATGGTGCTACTGAATTGCACGCAGAACACACATGCAGACGCTACCGAAATTTTGACAGAGGCACATAGGAAGGCGCTACCAAAATTTTGACAGAGGCCAAATTCTGTACATAGGCACACAGGCTTGGCGCTACCCATTTGACATGCCTATTTTGGAGGTTGTGCTATGGAATCACAGGGAATTTGGTAAAGGTGCTACAAAGGCTCACTACCTAGAGCGCTACCAAATGACGCTACCAACAAGAAGCAGGAATCAAGGGCGGATCAAATTATCATCTTTGTGATTGAATGATGATGTGGAGAATGGAAAAGATATCAGCTGGCAGCATGATGACAGTTACAAGCCTCTAAAGGACACTTTGCATGCAGGGAGATGTGCATCAAAAAAGATCAAGTCAGTTCAAATTTGGTTGGATCAGTGGCCAACATTTTCCCTTTTTATAGCATAGTTGTTAATCTAAGATGTTAGATGAAATAACTACTTGGAGATTTTCATGGGAGGAAGGCTAACTCACACCTCCAGCTGTTGCTTTCCCTTTTGTTATAAATAGATATTCTAAATGCTTTATTAGGTTCTAATTGTTGAGCTCGGCTCCCTTGTCTTGTAATATTTTGATGAAGCTACTGGTTAACTGGTTATGTACTTGATTTTAGACTTCATGATTAATCTAAGTTAGCTTTCTTATTCCAACTTATTAGCCTCTGATTTTGAAGTATTCATTCTTGATTGATTCACATGAATTGTTGTGGTGATATTATGATGAATGTTTGATTATAGTATTATTATGATGTTCTTCAGTTTCCTTAAACTTTGAATTCAAGAAGATATTGTGTTTGAATTTTTCTTCCTTGGGCTACTTGAAGACCTGATGTCCATAGCATACCTCTACATTTTCCCCACCAAAGTCTTCCCTCTATTCAACTTTAATCCCACTTACTGGATGAAGTTAATGAAGACCTCAATTGCCTGTGCATGTTAGCCCGGATTTCTGAGTTAGAACATTATTATCTTGAGTCTTGTCCATTTGACTTCTTTAAAACTCATTTACATTTACACATAACCTGATGGGTACTGTGCTTATATTCTATGCAATCTGAGGGTGACTCCTAGTGCTAACACCCCCATCAGATGAGGAGATTTCTGCCGAATTTAGCCTTGGGTGAGCCACTTTTCTTGGTGCAGGCGCTGCCCTGCTTTGACAACTTCATAAAGATGGATCCTTTGCTGTCAGGTGCCCTTGATCCATGTGTCCACAATATGATCACTGGATGCATGTTGCATGAAGTGAGGGTTGAGCTCTGTCGATGTCAATTGCTCTGCTATATTTGAGGTGTATAATAATGGTGGGAAATATGGTCGAAGGAGAGCCACATTGAAGACTGGGTGTAGGCCAAGGAATGGGGGAATGTTGAGCACAAAAGCATTGTCACCCACAACCTTGGTGATGGTGTATGGACCATACCAAAGTGGGCGAAGCTTCCAATGGGGACCTCTAAGGCGTTCTTTCTTCAAGTGAAACCAAACTTTGTCGCCCACCTGAAACTTATGTGGCACCTGGTGTTGATCTTGGTGCTGATTGTACTTGGCATTAGACTTTTGTAAAATATCTTGAACATGTTGGCAAATGTGCTGGATCCACTAAAAGAATTGGGTGGCTTTGTCAACTTCTAGTGGAGTAGGGGACGAGTTGGCTGAGGTGGTTGCCAGGGGTAGTGCAACATCCATGGGGCCCAATCGATGGAATCCCAACCCCATATGAAAGGGGTTGTTGCCAGTTGAGCTATGCAGGGCTCAGTTGTAGCTATGGTAGACATAGGGAAGACTCTCATCCCATGTGGGGGGGTGGTTGGAATTGTACATATGCAGGATATGTATGATCATCCGATTGACGACCTCAGTTTGGCCATCTATCTAGGGGTGGAAGGCAGTGGATTTGGTGAGCTTGGTATCCAACAGTGACTAGAGTCTTGACCATAATGTGCTGAGGAACCGACTGTCTTGATCTGATACAATGGTTTGTGGGATACCAAAGTGTACCCAAACGCATTTAAAGAAGATCTTGGTAGTGGCCTCTACAATGATGTTCTTCTTGCAGGCGGCTATAAACACCATCTTGGAAAAGCGATCAACAACAACAAAAACAAAGTCATTTCCCCTCTTGGTGGATGAGAGGCCCGACATGTAGTGCATTGAGATGGATTCCCATGTCTTGTCAGGAGTAGGTAGAGGGGTGTACATGCCCTGTTTCTTAGTGGTCGGTTTGGAAATAACGCAGGCGGTGTAGGACCTGATATACTTGCCGATATCCTGTCGAAGTTTTGGCCTGTAGAAATGTTTCTGCATCACTCCCACTGTCTTTTTGATGCCAAAGTGTCCCGCCACCCAATTGTAGTGAGCTTCCCAAATCATCTTCACGTGCTCACTTGATGGAACACAGAGATGGCCCAGACGACACAACAACCTGTCACGAAGATGGAAATTAGCGACCACCAAGTTTGCTCCCAACATTTGGTAGGTGGTGGAGAAGTCAAGGTTCGTCTCATAGAGGTGGGGCCATCTGGAGGTCTCATGGCCACAAGAGTCTAGCACTGTGATGAGTGTTGTGATTGGAGGTCGGTTGAGGCAATAAACAACTTGGTTAGTACTCTCTGTTTTATACTTGAGGTTGAGGTGGAACTGCTGTAAGTTTGTGGACCACTTCTCATGGCGGTCATTCTGAAATTTGCCTTGGGTTTGCATGAAATGTAGTGGCTTGTGATCAGTGTGGATGACTATCTCCGCCCCCAGAATGTAATGTCTCCACTAGCGACACACTTGCATAATGGAGTACATTTCTTTGTCGTAAGTAGGGTACTTACGGACATCATCTGATAGTGTCTCACTATGATACGCCACAGGGTGGCCGTGTTGAGTGAGACCAATGCCCACAACATAGTTTGAAGCATCTATCTTGATCTTAAAGGGATGCTACAGGTTCGTTAATGAAATTACTGGGGATGAGCACAAATGTTGCTTCAAGTCATTGAAGGCTCAACACAAATTTTTCCTTACCACTACGCCTGGTTACTTGGCTGAGGGCCCATGCGATATGAGAGAATCCGAACACGAACCTATGATAGAAATTGGCGAGGCCCAAGAAGCTTCAAATCTCAGTGAGTGAGGTTGGGGTTGGCCAGTCACAAATGACCTGGATCTTGGCTGGATCCACATGCACACCATGTTGATCAACGATGTAGCCTAAGTAATGGACCCTGGAATGGTGGCGGCTTATCTCTGAGAAGAGATGTGAGGACTACGCTCATTCACAAGAAGATTATTACAAAGAGGCTTTGAAGGCCTTTTTTACAATAAACAGGAATGTCAAAAACCCTAGACATCCAAAAACCTAACCCTAGGAGATGAAGCGCCAAAAGTCATGTGGGCCCCGTTTGGGTAAGTTAGTACATCAACTTCCCGGGGCCGTAACTTTTTCATACTATCTCCATTTTAGGCGCATGATAGCTCATTGGAAAGGTCTATCTGAGGAATACACATTTCGTTGCTATCTATTTTTTATTGTGGCAAGCCCTAAAAATGACCCTGCAAGTCAAGGACCTGAAAACTAGGAAAAAAACTGCCAAAACGAACCAGTTGTAATAGGTGGGAGGCCAACGACATCCATATGGATCCATCCTCCCCCCTTAGGAAGTAATGGTCTCCATTTCATTGAGTTCCCCCATCAGACGAGGAAATTTCTACTGAATTTGTCCCCGAGTGTGCCACTTTCCTTGGTGCAGGAGCTGACTTTCTTTGATAACTTGATAAAGTTGGATCCTTTGTTGTCGGGTGCCCTTGATCCGTGTGACAAAATCTGATCATTGGATGCTTGTTGCATGTAGTCAGGGTTGATCTCTGTTGGTGTCAAATTATTTTCTATCTCTGAGGTGTCCAATAATGGTGGGAAATATGGCCGAAGGAGAGTCACGTTGAAGACTGGGTGTAGGCCAAGGAAAGGGGAAATGTTGAGCACAAAATCATTGTCACCCACAGCCTTGGTGATGGTGTATGGCCCATACCAGAGCGGGGGAAACTTCCAATGGTGCCATGTAAGGTGTTCTTTCTGCAAGTGCAACCAAAATTTGTAGCCCACTTGAAACTTATCTGGCACCCAGTGTTGATCATGGCACTGCTTGTACTTGGCATTGGAATATTGTAAAATATTCTGAACTTATTGGTGGATGTGCTGGATCCGTTCAATGAACCGGGTGGCTTTGTCAGCTTTTGGTGGAGCAGGGGATGAGTCAGCCGAGGTGGTTGCTATAGGTAGTGCAACATCGATGGGGCCCAATGGTTGGAATCCCAACCCCACCTGAAAGGGGTTGTGGCCAGTTGAGCTATGCAAGGCTCAGTTGTAGTTTTGTTGGACATAGGGAAGACCTCAGTACATGCGTGGGATATGTACGATGATCCGATTAATGACCTCAGTTTGGCCATCTGTCTAGGGGTGGAAGGCAGTGGATTTGGTGAGCTTGGTATCCAACAATGACCAAAGGCTTGACCAGAATGTGCTGAGGAACCAACTGTCTTGATATGATACAATGGTTTGTGGGATCCCAAAGTGTACCCAGACACGTTCAAAGAAGGGCTTGGCAGTGGCCTCTGCAGTGATGTTCTTCTTGCAGGTGGCTAGAATCGCCATCTTGGAAAAGCGATCAACAACCACAAAAACACATTCATTGCCCCTCTTGGTGGACGGGAGGCCTGAAAGGTAGTCCATTGAGATGGATTCCCACGACTTGTCATAAGTAGGCAGAGGGGTGTACAAGCCCTGTTTCTTTGTGTTTGGTTTGGCAATAGTGCAGGCGATGCAAGACCTGATATACTTTCTGACATCCTGTTGAATTTTTGGCCAGTAGAAATGTTTTTGCAACACTTCCATTGTCTTTTCGACACCAATGTGTCCTACCACCTGACTGTAGTGAGCTTCTCAAATCAGCGTTGTGCACTCGCTTGATGGAACGCATAGATGGCCCAACGAGACAACAACCTATCCTGAAGATGGAAATTAGCGACCACTGAGTTTGTTCCCAACATTTGGTAGGTGGTGGAGAAGTCAGGGTCTGTCTCATAGAGGTGGGGCCATCTAGAGGTATGATGGCTGCAAGAGTCTAGTACCATGGTGAGTGTCACGACTGGAGGTCAGCTGAGGCAATCAAAACTCGGTTGGTACTTCCTATTTTATACTTGATGTTGATGTGGAACTGCTGTAAGTATGTGGAACACTTCTGATGGTGGTCATTCTATAATTTTCCTTGGGTCTGCATGAACTATAGTGGCTTGTGATCAGTGTGGATGACTGTATCCTTCCGCAGAATGTAACGTCTCCACTGGCAGAAGGCTTGCAGAATGGAGTACATTTCTTTTTCGTAAGTAGGGTACTTACAGACATCATCTGATAGTGTCTCACTATGATACACCACATGGTGGCCGTGTTGAGTGAGAAGGATGCCCACATCATAGTCTAAAGCATTTGTCTCGATCTCAAAGGGATGTTGCAGGTCCGGTAATGAAAGTATCAGGGATGAGCACAAACGTTGTGTCAAGTCATCAAAGGCTTGTTGTTGGGACATGCCCCACACAAATTTTTCCTTACCGCCACCTCTAGTTACTTGGCTGAGGGCCTTGTTGAGTGCTCAACACACCCTAAAAGCCTTATGAAATTTTATCACTTTTTGGGTACCACTTGTTTTCTTTTACTGTCTAAATTGATTTCACTTTGGGGTATGGTTGATTTTTGTTTTGTTTTCGTGACCCTTATCAACCATGTCAAGTTTGTTTGAACTTGTTAAACAAAACCTTGTGTCTGAAAGAACTTGACATTCTAATTAAGAATATGTAGCTAACATTGCGACTAATGGGCTTGTGTTCAGCGTCGACAATATTCAGGCAGATAAAGTGGCCATATAGTTACACTAATCGTCGATTGTCGATGCATCATCGACTTCGGTAAAAGGCAGAGTTGGTTTGCGTAAGTTATTCGCCATGAAAATTCAGGAGATAGTCGATCCCCATCGACGTCGGCAAAGTATGGGAGGAATAGACATTGAAAAAAGCCTAAAGAAACCACCGACAGTCAATGATCGATGTGCTTGCTTAGGATCGGGGAAAATCCAAAAACATTAAAACAATTGATTTTTTCTGCGTTAAAGAAACCGTCGATCCCTGATACACTTTCGGCATCGGGACTTTTTCGAGAGAGTCGATCCGGGAGCACTTGGGTAGCTTTATTGCTGATCGTCGATCCTTGATAGTTTTCGGCGTCGACAAATGATCGGGTTTTAGAACGTGTATCTTAATGAAAGTCTTGATTCATATTAACATGAGTAAATGAAGACATCGATCTCGAGTGCCACATGTCTTTATCACGTAAGGGTGTCGTATGACCTAGTTTTGTCTCAAGCCATCTTAAGGTTTCATGTGTCCTAGTCACACCTCCAAGTTAGCCTTGCCACGTCATCTATGTAAGACAAGATCATTCGACGTTGGAGATTTTGCAAGGAGATATCAACAAAAAATGTTCAAATCTAAATCCTGACCCCCGACTCACCAGCTGGACTAGAAAAATGATGGGATGTTTTGGGCATGAGATACGATCAAATTCTGGCATTTAATAGACTAGTTAATGTTTCATCCCGCATTTGTTGCTACCCCATCCACCGATTGAGCAACAACGATTTGAAATCACTGATAAGCCTTGCTACAACCCACGCCCACACCATAAACCTACGATCGAATTTAATTTTAAACGTATTTGAAGATCTGGCAGTAGATTTTATAGAACTACACTCATAACCCACATTGAATGGCCGATGCGACAAGGAAATTCCATTCATGTTTAAATATCTAGAAGAACTTCGAACAATTTAATTCTGCACACAAGTTCAAATTCCAAAGCATCTGAAGAAGAAAAGCAAGTGTCTCGAGACTATGTTGATCCTCAGATTATCAAAATCGGGTTAAACAAGCAACAGAGTTATCTGTTCAAGTTTTTCAATTCGACGGTCGTGATTTATATATGCATCTGATTTCTTGCATAGTCTCTAACTATGTTCTAGCTGCAGGTAAAATGTCGTCGAGTAAGCCAACCACCAGACGCTTACCGAGATCACCTAAGCTAAAGGAAGCATAAACAAGTGAAGGTTCTTCTCCTGGTACTGCCAAGCAGTTGGAGTATGTTCCCAGGGCGGAGCATGTCATTAAAACCTCAGCTAAGGAAGACTTTGTCCAACCTCCGGTCTTCGGCGATATAGAAGCAAGCACCAGATCCAAAGTAATGCTCCCACAATGGGGGGAACTTTTCAACAGGATTAGTCGGAAGGAGTACCTAGAGTGTATCCCACACAACAACCCAAATGTAAGGGAGCTTGATGACCAGGTGTTCCCAAATATCCAACGATCATATTTGCACATGGTAGCCATCAGAACCCCGGTTTTCCCATCCATAGAGGTTTTGAAGTGGATAATCGACCATATAGATGCACATAAATGCTTAATCAATGATGAGTATGCCAGGTGTGTCAGAGTTTTCCTCCCGACATAAGTCCAGAAGTACTACAAACTCAGAGAACCAGAGGAGCGGCTAAACACAGACTTCGTGGTGAATCTCTATGAAGTCCATGACACCAGTCGATTGATGGCTTCATGGTGGAAGGAGGACAAAAAGTTTACAAACTAGAGCAATGACTAGTATGGGACAGTCAACCTGAGGGAGCCATACATCTACTTGATGGCTCTCATCTGCTGACTATATGGAGAGAAGGACTGCTCCAAGTTTTCGAAAGCATGGATGCCAATAGCATACACAGTGGTGATATCCAGAAGTAGCTTCAACTGGGGAGCTATAATTTCCAAGCAATTGAGCATCTGTGTACAACATGCTCAGACGCTGAAATAAGGGGACGCACCCACTTTCCATATGACCTCGTACTTGCTCGATGTGATCTGTGTGGGAAATGTCTTCGCCAACATGAATTTAAGCTAGCATGTTGCGGAGCTCCCTATTCACATTTATATCAACATACTATTGGAGAACATGTATAAAAAATCCTATATACTCATTTGCGATGAATTCATCGTTTGTATTCATTTTATTGTATCTAAAAAGGAATTCCCGAGACTTTCTGCAGCAGCTAAGAAAATGGTAGCGAAGGTGGGCCACTGGTATTTGGATGAAAGATAAACCTATTTCAGAGTGTTCGGAGCCATCAAAGCACTGCATCTACTCTCCACTCACGTCCCAAATCGACTCATTGTCAGAGAAATATGTTATTAGACTATCCTGCAGGGCTATAACGCCAAGTTAGTCAAGGACAAGAAGCAAGATTTCATACCCTATGACTTCCATGTGGGGTTTTATTTGGTAAAGGACACTGATCAAGCCAAACAAGAAGGGTTGATCCAAGTTGAATTCAGGTTCTTGAAAGGTCAACTCCACAAGCACGACCCTAAAGGCCTGGTTCCCCAACATGCTTCATATGTATCCTCTTATTGGCCATACGCGCACGACAAATTTGAAGATGAAATTTTCACAGAGAGTGCTCAGGACTGGGAGGAGGTAGTACAGAGAATGGCCAACCCGAAAGACAAAAAAAACAACATTTAAATTGAAGGATGAATTTTCATAAGAAGATATCTTGTCAATCACTACATAAAGCCCATCAATAAATTGAATGGATCGAAAGATATGGAGAACCATTCCACCATCAAACGTTGTAGAGTCTAATTGGGCCTTTGTGGTAGGTTTGGTTTATGCTGTTGAGTTAAAGGGATTTAGGACCCCTCAACAGAATTGGTGCTAGAAGGAGGGAATGTGAATGAATGACTAACAATATTTATGATATAATATTTCGCATAGCCTACAGATTAAAAACAACCCACATGCATGACTAGTCATTCTCAAGACAACCCACACACACTGAGTACTCCTGAAACTAGTAACTCGCCCCATCAAGAGGAAGAACATCTATTCCATGAAATACCTTATGCTCTTCCTCACGAGGAGTTGAACCAATTCAGAAGAATCACAAGATCTTACACCTGACAAATTGGATCATTACCCCTAACTCCGTTACTTCCTCGTAGAAAAAAAGTAAGCAAACCAGTGGTCGACGCCCCCGACCGTGTTTTTGTTCACATAGTAGAAGACCTGATAGAATTTTCCCTCATCAAGATTAAACATCCCTTTAGTCTGATTCCCAGAACACTAGCTGGTAACTACTCTGAGCCCAATGATTTTGAATTTGATGAGGAAGGGTTTAACTCAGATCCCTCAGCTTCGGAGTCAGACGACGTAGAGGATAACAATGATAATAATGAAGAAAGGGGAAACCCACCTCAAAATAATCAACCATGGTTGGCCAAATATGCCCTGGCAATCCCCGGACGGGTACATAACCTCCCTCGACATCCAGAAAAGTTACTCCCCAAATTTGACTCTGAAACCTCAGGATTGCTTGAAGACCATATTAAAAAGTTCATACTAGCTATTAGACTGATGAATGTCCAACATGAAGATGTAGTATGTAGGATTTTTCCCTATACCTTTGAGAATCCAGCCTCCATGTGGTATTTTAACTTTCCTGTAAGGTCCATAACTAGTTGGACAAAGTTTCAAAAAGTTTTTTTAGACAATTTTGCAGAAGAAACCACTACATGAGATTTAACGACTGAGTTGTCCGGCGACACCATGAGTTCAAAAGAAAAGGTTAAAGACTTCAATCAACGATTTACCACTATCTCGAACAAATTTCAACCCAAAGCTAAACCCACTCAGGAATTGCAAATTGAAGTATATGCTAATGCTCTCCTTGCTTCTATTTCCATGTTTGTAAAAAGGGTTGCCAAGCATACCCTAGTTGACAATTTCGAGGAAGCCAAAACAATTGAATTCCAAATGAAGGGATGCAAAGAGGTCCATGTCTCACTAGTTAAGAAGGAAGCTCAACCTCCACCCAGAAGAGGACTCTTGTTGACTAGACCCCCAGGAAAACAAACAGAACAAGGTCCCAAAAACGGAAGTGGAGACATAGAAGACCTACAACGAATGATAAAGAAATTGTCAAATGAAATCATAGACATGAAAAGAAGTGCAGGGGAAGGAAACCAAGGCCAAAGGCCTTATAAACCTTTTTTTAAGAGAAACCCATCATTCAAATCAATTGAACCTCCCCCAACCAACTTAAACATCGATCTGGGTAATGTAGCATCTGACTCTTTCTATACCTATAATCAAGATAAACATTTTGAAAGAGAATGTCCACAATGGGTTTTGACATGAACTTGATGGCCAATCGGTTCGTAGATGAAGTTTCCATACCGAACAATCAAGCGGCTTAGGGGTGAATATTGTCGATCAAGAGGAAGTTGACTCGCTGGAAGAAACAACCATGTTGTTGTGGGATCCTGAATTGTTAATGCCTTTCAATGATATATTCGAGGTTCAAGAACCACCTGTTGAGGTTTCGGCTGTGAAAACGCGAAGTGGGGGTCAACCGGTCTCAAATGACTTTACCATTTCCCAAACTTCAAGAGGAAAACAAACACGCGATCACCTACAAACACCTTTTGTCTCCCAAAGAAATATTATAACATCCATACACGAGAATCACCAAAGTTAGACTACAACATAGTAGAAGATTTAAAAAGATTGAAGGAAAATGTATCGGTCATGGACATGTGTAGAATTCTCCAGCAAAAGGACTTTCTAATACAAGCCTTAAAGTCGGTAGAAACGCCTATAACAAGTAATGACCAAGGGGAAAATCCAGCTCCCACAGATCTAAAAAATAAACCAAATGTGAACGCTTGCTCTGTAGATAAAAAAGGAAATCCTTTTGTCCCAAATTTCCTTTTAATGTTTGAAGTCTTCAACAAAAATCTCCATAATTGTTTAGTTGACTCAGGGGCATCCTCTAATGTCATGTCATTATCTATATACAAGAAATTAAATGCAGTCTCGCTCAAAAGTGATAAACATGTTATACAACTAGACATAATTCAGTTAAAAGTTATTGGAGAACTCAAGGATGTCATGATCAGAATGGCTACACACCTGAAATTTGTTCAAGTAATTGACATCATTGTAGTAGATATACCAGAAGCTTCTGGACTACTACTTAGTCAAGATTGGTTCGAGAAGTTGAATGGATACTTTAGCATGGATTGGGCTCACCTCTGGTTGCCATTAAAGGGACACACAAACATGATTAAGATCGATAGGGAAAGGTATCTCAAACATATGGTCACTGATTTAGAAGCCTTCAACGAACTGTTCCCGGCAGAATTCCCCGTGCTAGGCAACTACTCTTGTGATTCTCATTTCGACAATTTCTACCCTCTCATATGATGTACCTCTTACTCAAAAATCTGAAATGACTTTTCAAGTAAATCTACTGGTAGCAGTGGAAGAAACCCTCTGCTATCAAGAACCTCTGTTAGAAACCACAGACAAAATAGGTGGAGAGGAGGAAGTTAGTAGGCATGGAGAAGCTGATGATTCTCGCTCACAAGTTTGGAACCTGTACTTTGATGGGTCTAAATCACAAGAAGGGTCGGGAGCGGGATGTATCATCATTGACCCAAAGGAGAAGCGAAATTTCCTGTCCTGTAGACTAGAATTTGAATGCACTAATAATACTACCGAGTATGAATCTTTAGTGCAAGGACTAAAGAGAGCCATAGACTTAAACATTAAAGAACTAAAAATTTTCGGGGACTCTGAAATCATCGTTAGGCAAGTAAAGAATATTATACATTGCAACTCTCCCCACCTGAGGAATTATCAACAGAAAGTGCACATGCTAATAGAAAATTTTGAGGCCTTCAATATAACAACTATTCCTAGGACAAAGAATACTCTTGTTGATTCCCTGGCCACTGTTGCTTCGAGGCTATCCCCTTTAGAAGACATGAAGCCTCCAGGTTCATTGTGGAACTACTCAGAAAACCATCAGTGCCAAACAATATTTCTAACTGGAAGGTCTTTGAAGGAGATGAACAGATTATAAACTTCCTAACCAATCATGAAAATTTTAAAGACCTAGCTATTGACGACGAAGTATTCCAAGAGCAATTAGTAGAAATTGATTCCCATGAACAAAGATGTGAAGCAGATCACTCTAATAACATACCCAAGTTTCACATGATACCAAAAGGGGTAGTCAATGTGGAGAACCTCTTTGACTTAAGGGAAAGATTTAAAGGGCCAACAAACACAAAGACAGGGAGCTCGTGTCCCATGTACGAGACTATAAACCTAGGAACCCCCAAAAACCCTAAAAATATAATTCTAGACAAGACAATGTCTAAATAAGAAAGGAAAGCCTATCTCAAACTTTTTAGAGAATATCAAGACGTTTTTGCATGGTCCTACCGAGTTCTGAAAACTTATGACACTTGTATTATTCCACACACAATCCCATTAAAATCTGGAGTGAAACCTTTCCAACAGAAGCTCCGGAAGTACCACCCATCTCGGGAACCCCTCATGTGTCAAGAGTTTAAAAATACTAGATGCAAAAATTATCTTTCAGGTTAGACACTCTGCTTGGGTAGAAAATTTGGTTCCTGTTAGGAAAAATTCTGGGGAAATCCACCTGTGTGTGGATTTCAGAAACCTCAATAGACCATCAGAAAAGGATAATTACCCAGTCTCACCAATGGAACAACTCTTGCAGACCATGTCTGGTTCTGAAATTTTCTCCTTATTAGATGGTTTTTCAGGTTACAACCAGGTTCTAGTTTCAGAGGAAGACCGATTGAAAACTACCTTCAAGACCAAGTGGGGAACCTTTGCTTATAAACACATGCCCTTTGGCTTAATTAATGCAGGGGAAACCTTCCAGAGGACCATGGACCTAGTTTTCCGGGGATTAATCAACAAGTGTGTAGTAGTCTACTTGGATGACGTGACTGTGTATTCAAAGAACATAGAAGATCACATCCAACATCTAACCCAGATTTTTGAAAGGTGTAGAAAATACAGTATATCGTTAAATCCTAATAAAAATATCTATGGTGTCGAGGAAGGGTAATTAATAGGTCATATTATATCTCAAGAAGGAATTCACATAGACCCATAACACATTAATCCAATAACTCAACTTCCCTTACCCCACAACAAAAAGGCTATGCAATCCTTCTTTGGGAAAATCAATTTTGGGAGGAAGTTCACGCCTGACTTCGCTGAAACTATCAAACCCTTACAAAAAATTATTCGCAAGGATGTTGATTTTAAGTGAGATGATGAGTGAAAATATGCTTTCAACAATATCAAAACTGCAATATCTCAAGCTCCGGTGTTGCGAAGTCCCGACTTCAGCAAAAAAAAATTCCTCTATACTTTTGCCTCCAACCAATATTTAGCTATTGTATTGACTTAGAAGGGTGATGAAAACAATGAGGTGTTGGTCTCATTTATGAGCACTAATCTCCAAGGGCTCGAATTGAATTACCCTGCTATAGACAAACAAGCTTATGCGATATACAAAGCAATAAAACATTTCAGATCTTACATCCTAAAAAATCACACCAAAGTCATTATGCCTCATCCCGCAGTGTGATCCCTATTCACTCAACAGGAAATGGGGGAAAGAAGAGGAAATTGGATGGAAGTTGTCCAAGAATTTGATCTAGATATAAAATCTACCAAACTGGTTAAGGGACGGGGATTGTGTAAACTGGTCGTTGAAGCCCAAGACCAAGTAAATGAAGACTTTGGGTGGGATAATCTATTGGCATTATGGTGTAGTGAAGATTTATATGTTCCCCCAGGGCAGGATTCTTAGTATGGAAAACTAATTTATCTCTTGCATTATGGGATTTGCCCAGAAAACCTAAGCCCTAAGGAAATGAGAGCTCTCAGACTGAAATCAACACAATATCGCCTCATAAATTCAGTGCTATTCTGCATAATTATGATGGGGTACTTTTGATATGTCTCGAACGTGAAGATGCAGACAAGGTTCTAAAGGAGCTCCATGATGGTCCTGCAGGTGGAAACTTTGTAGGGAACACCACCACTCACAAGATACTGAGAGTCGACTATTACTAGCCTACTTTGTTTAGGGATGCTCATACATATGCTAGAAACTGTAAAACTTGTCAAATAAGCGTGAGGAGGGAAAAGAGAGCAGTTGTCCCACTCCAACCAATGGCCATATCCAGACCATTCGAGCAATGGGGGTTAGATGTCATAGGGGAAATTACCCCGAGTTTTTCAAAAAAACATAGATACATACTCACTGCTATAGACTATTTTATGAAATTGGCAGAGGCCATCCCTTTGACTCACGTAAATGAAAAGGTGGTAATCCAATTCATAGAACAACAATTGATCACAAGGTTCGATATGCCTTATGTTCTTGTTTTTTATAATGACGCTTAATTTTCTTCCACCCTACTAACATAGTTTGCTCTAGACAAAGGAATCATAATCATATACTCTGCAAAGTATTATCCATGGGGGAATGGAGTGGTAGAATCAACCAATAAGAACTTAGTGAGGATATTGAAGAAAACAGTTGCAGACAATCAAAGGAATTGGCATAGTTCACTTCATAATTCCTTATGGGTTGATAGAGTAACACCCAAGGAAACTATAGGGAACTCCCCATACTTTCTGGTATACAGACAAGAATCCATTCACCCAAAAGAGCTATACCTTCCATCTCTTCATCTTGCTCAGGGATCTAGAGGACAACCCTCATCAGTTATTCAACAGAGAATTGATACCCTCCTCATGCTGGAAGAAGAAAGGGAGAAAGCAAAACCAAAATTCGTTGCTCATCAACAAATAGTTAAAAGGTGGTTTGACAAGCATAAGGCCAGAGAGAATAATTCTTAAGTAGGAGACTTAGTCCTAAAATGGGATAGAACGAATGAACCGAAGGGAAAACATTCAAAGTTTCAGAATCTGTGGCTCGGACCTTTTCGGGTAGACGAGAAACTTGGGGCAGGTACGTATCAGTTGAAAAATATGAGGAGGGAAATCGATGCCCTCCTGGTGAATGGCCAAGCCCCGGAACAATATTTTTGTTAATAAAAATAAAATGTGTGTGCTTTCATGTTACTCTATTTTGTAGGTGTTAGGTAGGATGATTGCAGAGTCCTTTGTTTCTGCTTTTCTTTTGGGTGGTATTTTTATGCAATAAAGTTGTGTTCCACAGAGCATTGGTTGACCTTAATCAATACGGTGTAGCATAGTCTGTTCTTGACTCATGCTTACATGCAACACAAGAAACGTTAGGCAAACTACGTTTTTCTTAAAGGAGTTATGTATCTAACTTTTGCAAATAAACAACCTTGGAAAGTGACGAAGTGTTCGCCTGGTGGTCTGGTAAAACCTAAAGGGAAATATGGTAAGTTGGAAAGGACCACATGTACCTTAAGAAGGAGCTAGGAATAATTTCACCTTAACCATCTCATCTTGCAGATAACAAACGTCCTCCTCTCCCACTTGTTCAGGGCATCTCTGCCAAAAATAAATCAATTATATCAAATGAGTGTGAAGTAGGAGAGGGTATGAAGATAACTCCGTAGGGGATATGGATGCTCACTGGCAGCGGAGCAAGGTCTGTGATGTCGGGGCGACTCCACCGGGGCTATGGATGCTCACTAGCAGTGGAGCAACACCATAGCAAGTGAATGATAATAACTAAAAGGCCTAGTGCCAATGAATGCTTTACTCGACTCTTCTCAAAAGGGGGCGTGGGTCATGGTCGAGAGGAATGAAGGTGGAATAAAGGGTGAAACTCCATAGGCGGGCCCAAATTCATGAACCGAGGGAATTTTAAACACAAGGATGGAAGAGACTATGATAAAAACAAAACCAGTTAGGTTCTTAACCAACTTCTGCATTAGCTAACCCCAGGGAAGGAACATAGATTCTTCTTTCACCCAATAAATCACCATTTGTTGAGCGCTCAACACACCTTAAAAGCCTTTTCAAATTTTATCACTTTTTGGGTACCAATTGTTTTCTTTTATTGTCTAAATTGATTTCACTTTGGGACATGGTTTATTTTTGTTTTGTTTTCGTGACTCTTATCAACCAAGTTAGGTTTTGTTTGAACTTGTTAAATGAAATCTTGTGTTTGAAATAACTTGACATTCTAATTAAGAATCTGCAGCTAACATTGCGACTAACACACTTGTGTTCAGCGTCGACAAGATTCAAGCAGATAAAGTGGCCATACATTTACACTAATCATCAATCATCGATTCATCATCGGCTTCGGTAGAAGGCAGAGTTGGTTTGCGTAAGTTATTCACCATGAAAATTCAGAAGATAGTCGATCCCCATCGACGTCGGCAAAGTACGGGAGGAATAGACATTGACAAAATCCATAAAGAAACCACCGACAACCGATGACCAATGCGCTTGCTCGGGGTCGGGGAAAATCTAAAAAGATTAAAACAATTGATTTTTTCTGTGTTAAAGAAATCATCGATCCTCGATCCCCGATACACTTTCGGCATGGAGAATTTTTCGAGAGAGTCGATCTGGGAGAACTTGGGTAGGTTTATCACCGATTGTCGATCCTTGATACTTTTCAGTGCCGAAAATATAGGATCGGGTTTTAGAATGTGTAGCTTAAGGAAATCCCTGATTCTAATTAACACGAGTAAATGAAGACGCTGGTCTCGACTGCCACGTGTATTTATCATGTAAGGGTGTCGTACGACCTAGTTTTGTTTAGAGTCATCTTAAGGTTTTCTGTACTACAGAAGTCTAGAAGTCCAGAAGTACTACAAACTCAAAGAACCAGAGGAGCAACTAAACATAAACTTCATGGTGAAGTTCTACGAATTCCACGACACCAGCCGGTTGATGGCCTCATGGTGGAAGGAGGAAAAAAAGATTACAAACTGGAGCAACAAGTGGTATGGGATAGTCAACATGAGGGAGCCATACATCTACTTGATGGCTCTCATCTACCGATTGTATGGAGAGAAGGACTGCTCCAATTTTTTGGAAGCATGGATGCCCTTGGCATACACAGTGGCGATCTCTGGAAGCAACTTTAACTGGAGAGCGATAATATCCAAGCAATTGAGCGTCTGTGTACAACAGGGTTAGGCGTCGAAAGAAGGGGAAGCACCCACTTTCCACATGGCCTCGTACCTGCTCAATGTGATCTGTGCGAGAAATGTCTTCATCGACATGAATTTAAGTTGACATGTTGCAGAGCTCCATGTTCACGTTTATTTAAGCATACTATGGGAGAACATGTATAAAATATCCTACGCACTCATTTGCAATGAATTCATTGCTTGTATTCATTTTATTATATTTAAAAAGGAATGCCTGAGACTATCCACAACAACCAAGAAAATGGTAGCGAAGGTGGGCCACTGGTATTTGGATGAAAGCTCAACCTATATCAGGGTGTTCGGAGCCACTCAAGCACCACATCTACTCCCCACTCACGTCCTAGACTGGTTCATTGTGGGAGAAATATGTTATGAGACTATCCTACAGGGCTATAACACCACATTATTCTAGGACAAGAAGCGAGCTTTCATACCCTACAGATTCCATGTGGGGTTTTATTTGGTAAAGGACACTACTCAATCCAAACAAGAAGGGCTGAGGCAACTTGAATTTAGGTTCCCGGTAAGCCAATTCCACAAGCACGACCCTAAAGGCCTGGTTCCCCAACATGCTTCACATGTATCCTCCTGTTGGCCATACACGCATGACAAATTTGAAGATGAAATTTTCACAGAGTGTGCTAAGGACTTGGAGGAGGTAGTACAGGGAATGGCCAACCTGAACATGACCAGGTTTAAGGATATGAGCATGGATGAACAAGTGGAGAAAACATAGTAGTCAGCTCAAGAGGCCCTTAGAGCCACATAATAAATTAGGGCAACTGAGACTACATAGGGACAAAGAAGAGGGTTGCTCTTGCTAGAAGGGGCGTCGAGAATCATTGACCAGTTACAGAATGATCCTGACCTCGTAGAGATGTCAAGGATCCCCACTGATGACCCAATCGCAAGCAGAGGAGAGACAAGTGGCTTAGAGCCAATACAACTTGAATAAATCAATGGTCCAAAAAACCCCGAAGTTCCATCACTGCAAATCAGATCATTGTTGACGATTAAAATCACAACGAGGATTTTGCCCACAAAGTATTGCTAAAGCGTATTATTATAATCTAACAAGATATATAATACTAGTAGTTGGGACCCCCTTGTAGATTGGGAAATCAGATCTGGTTCTTATTTCATGTTTATGCTGTTGTTCGACACTGCTTACATGGTTCTACATGATTGATGAAATATTTGTTTTATTGGCAATGGATAAGGCCTGTTATGTGTTGGTTCTAATTGCGACAAATGAATGATGGGTAAGGCATGTTATGTTTTGTTTCTATTGCTCTAAGCTCTAATTTCATGATTAAGATGACCTATGATTATCCATTGTTACCCTTGCTATCTGTTTCTGGATTCATTATTGTGACACTTGCATAAGATACATGTTAGTAACAACACATAAGAGCAGTTGAAAAGAGGTAAATAGCAATATGAATAAAATCCAAAAGAAAGGAACTATGCTACTATGCTATATGATGTCACACTATGCATTTTTGAAGTTTAAATGGATTGTGGTTAGTCCTAACTAACATGGTTAATGGATATATGATTTATTGGCTTATATGGAAAAACATGTGATGCGCGCTATGGTGTGGTTGGTAGTGGTTAATGTGACATAGGGTGGCACTTTTGGCAAGTAGTGGATGTTGGTCTGGATGCATGGTTTAATTGAATGAATTAATGGATTTTTGGGCTGGCGTATACTAAAGAATTGAATGACTGGAGGTTGAAGGTGACGTGCATTTACTGCATGTCACTCCATGCCCCTCACACTGGCTGTCACCCTGGCTTGGCTATTGTCAATTGTGTTCGTTGTGGTTAAGCTATGATTTTCAAGCAGAGGAAGAATTGCTTGGCCAAGCTCGCGTTTTTAAGGTTTTCGTGGTTATAGGTATTTCGTTTCTCCATCCATGAACCCGCTCTGGTTATGAAATAGATGTTGGCTCAATGATGTATGGGTCTGTGCTTTTCTTAAGAATGACAATTGTGTAAAATTGTGATATTTTTCTGGAGTGAATGGTTGGTGTGGTTTTCATTGCAATAATGTTTGAAGTCACAGCTTTATTGATCATTCTGAGTGTTAGAAGCCATGCTAGCTCTCTGTCGTCCTTATTGATCTTGGTTGAAGGGTTTTCATTCAGTCCAGATTGGTTGGTCGTCTCCACGCATTCTTATCACCATACCCAATCGTTTGTTGTTATGGGGTTTGTTGGGTTTGAAACACTTGTGTCACTATGTATCATTTCACTTGGGTATGGGTTCGTTCATGTTACTGATGTTTGCACAGTGGATTATGATAGTCGTTATGCCAAAGGGCATGCTTAAAATTGATTTCCATTTCTCAGCTCTCAAAATTCTTCGATTGATTGGTAAAACCATGAGGGTTATACCCTGCATGTTCTAAGTGTTGTTACAGAACCAAAATGAAACCTTTTCTCCTCTGATAATAGTCTCTCCTATCTCATGAATTGTCACCCTGTCTGTGAAGTTATTGGTGGTATGCCCTGTGTGTCCACCGTATCATCTCAGAGGTTCTCACCTGATGTTGGGGGTTGAATCCAGTCTCCCTATGTTGGTACATAGGGTGAACCCTTGATTACTCAAAGCTCAGTTTTGATAAAGGGAACCCGTTATGTCCTGTTGGATACATGGTTGATGGTTATGAGTTGGTGGTGCATTGTCGATAATGTTCTATCGTTGGCTCGTCTCTGTTGATTATGTTGACAATGTTTTTGGTTATTGGTATTTAGTCACTGCAATTGGTTATTATAAAATTCAAATTGATAAGCTCAATATGGTTAATTGGTTGATTGGAGAAATGGGATTGAATACATAGTCGTTGTCTTTTACATTGTAATTATTGAATTGTTAACCCGACATTAGTTTTAATTGATTAAGTCACAACAATGCTTCGTGCATGATGCATGGATATGTGTGGCCTTACTACAACATGTTAGGTTGAGTTAAATGATTGATGTGACTGTGTGTTTTAAATTGTCAAATGGGAGTATTGCAATCGTGGTAATTATGGCATGACCATCCATTGTATATGCTATGGATATTATTGATTGCGCCATTAGAGAAGGTCATGGGTTTTTAAACAGTATAGTTTTGTTGCAATTTGATCAATTTGTGAGATGAGATTGGGCATATTTTTGTTGCCTCATTGTATTGGATTGATAGCCTAGCATTATGGATGTTTAGATTCAGAGTAATTAGACCTGTACAGTCACAAAAATGCTCTTGCATTTTGTCGAATGGTCTGTGTATTCCACAACATAGTATGAGTTGAAATGGTGATTGTTGTCTGTGTGTTTAAATGGAAAGTCA
>ML843130.1:3734-27839 GCA_009831015.1 Picea engelmannii
TTTTCTATGGTTATTGTTTTTTCTTCTCTAACTTTGGTCACAAAGCTATAAATTGTTCTTTAAGATTTAGATATGAGCAATCAAGTTTTTCAAGGAATAATTATCTACCACCACAAAGATTGAGACAGCCAAGCAACAAACAATCACAGACTATAAATCATGTGATAACTGGGAGAAGGACACAGGTGAAATAGAACAACAGTTATGAGCATAACAATCATTATGATCTATTATTCAGTGAACCGGAATGTTACAACTTCCATAATTATGGACATAAAGCTGCAGACTGTCGCTTAAGGAATTACAATTCAGATTTGATCCCCACTGCTAAAAATGTCAAGGTTTGGAAGAAGAAAGCAGATGACAAGTGTGGACTAGTGTTATTAGCCCAAAGACAAAAGAATCCCTGGTATATTGACAGTGGATGTTCCAAACATATGACTGGAGACAAAAGTAAGTTTCTAACTCTAATCGAAAACAAATCAGGGAATGTAACTTTTGGAAATGATGCACCAAAAAAAATAAAAGGTAAAGGAATGGTAAGTTTGAGTAATGACAAAGGGAAATATCAAGATGTGTTGTTTGTAGAAGG
Organism: Picea engelmannii; assembly: GCA_009831015.1. Classification (NCBI taxonomy): domain Eukaryota; kingdom Viridiplantae; phylum Streptophyta; class Pinopsida; order Pinales; family Pinaceae; genus Picea; species Picea engelmannii. The sequence continues at coordinate 4,327 of ML843130.1, forward strand.
TCTAAAACATAATCTTCTTAGTGTCATTCAAGTCTGTGACCAAGGATGTGAAGTCATTTTTACCTCTAAAGACTGCAGAATAAAATCTGTGAATTCAAGACAGCTAGTTGCAAAAGGAATAAGAACAGAAAACAATGTCTATGTGTTAAAAGAAGAAAAAGAAGAATGACACTTAAGCAAGTATGATATAAGTTGGTTGTGGCATAGGAGACTTGGACACCTAAATTTTGATCATATAATGAAGCTCAGAAACAATGGGGTAGTAAAAGATCTTCTAAAGATATCAAAGCCATACGACTCTGTTTGTAAACCCTGCCAGATAGGAAAGCTTACTCGCACTCAGTTCAAATATAAAAAACTTCCTTCAACAGAAAAACCTCTCCAGTTAGTACATATGGATTTATGTGGACCATTAAGGAGAGAAGGTACAAGAAAAGAAAATTATTTTATGTTGATTATTGATGATTATTCTAGACTGACATGGGTTGCCTTTTTGAAGGAAAAATCTGAAGCATTTGAAAAATTCAAAGTGTTTAAGGCTCTGACTGAGAATCAAACAGGGAAAATATTAAAGGCAGTAAGGTCTGATAGAGGAGGAGAGTTTAGTTCATGGAACTTCAAAGAGTTATGTGATAAACATGGGATCAAAAGAGAGTACACAATTCCAAAGACTCCACAGCAAAATGGAGTTGTTGAGAGGCAGAATAGATCAGTACAACAAATGGCTAGATCAATGATGAATGAAAGGAACATACCTCAGACATATTGGGTAGAAGCAATTCATACAGCTTTTCATATCCCTAACAAATCTCATCTCAGGCCACGCAGTGACAAGACTCCTTATGAACTATGGTTTGGAAGACCTGCTTCAATCAGGCATTTTAAATTCTTTGGGAGTAAATGTTATATCAAGAACAATGATGAAAATATTGGAAAATATGATGACAGGGCTGATGAAGGTATCTTCTTGGGTTATGCTACAAAAAGTAAAGGGTACAGATGTTACAATAAGAGACTGCATAAACTGGTTGATTATATAGACATAAAAGTTGATGAAGAAATTCCGGTCAGAAATGTAAGCAGTGTTGAACCAAGCACAGAAGATATAGTTGAAGATGAAGATAAACAAGTCCAAGGATCAGAAAGAGAAGAATCTAAATCAGATGAAGATATGAATACTCAGGCTGATACAAATCAGCAGAAAGAAGAAAAATCACTTCTCAGAATTGTTAGAAAGAATCATCCTAGAAATCAGATAATTGGAGATATAGATAAAGGAGTTTAGACAAGAAGGAAATTGATTAAAGACTCAGAACAATCTCATGTTTCTTTTTTATCTATGACTGAGCCTATAAATTTTGATGAAGCCATCCATCATGATGATTGGGTTAGAGAAATGAATGAAGAGCTTGATCATATTGACAAGAACAATACTTGGGAGCTTGTCCCTAGACCTGAAGATAAAAATGTAATAGGTTCCAAATGGGTGTTCAAGAATAAAATGAATGAAAAAGGACAAGTTGTTAGAAATAAAGCCAGATTGGTCTGTAAAGGGTATGCACAAGTTGAAGGTCATGACTTTGATGAAAATTTTGCACCAGTGGCAAGATTGGAAGCCATCAGAATGCTTCTTTCTTATTCATGTCATAAGAACTTTAAAGTTTATCAAATGGATGTTAAGTCAACATTTCTTAATGGAGATCTAGAGGAAGAAGTATATATGGAGCAACCTGAAGGATTTTCATTGACAGATAATCCTAATTATGTTTGCAAGCTGAAGAAGGCCTTATATGGACTGAAACAAGCACCATGAGCTTGGTATTATAGACTGGACAAATTTTTACAAGACAAAGGGTTCAAGAAAGGTATTGTTGATAGAAATCTCTACATTAAGTCTGAAGGTGATAATTTACTAGTTGTTTTGGTTTATGTAGATGATATTATTTTTGGATGTACTAATGAATCATCTTTCCAGTGGTTTGCTAACTCTATGCAAACAGAATTTGAGATGTCCATGATAGGAGAACTGCCATATTTTCTTGGCTTACAAGTAAAACGGAGTTTTGCAGGAATATTTATCTCTCAAGAAAAATATTTGAAAGAGATGTTGAAGAAATTTCAGATGGAGGATTCCTCTCTTGTTAGCACAACTATGGTGGTTGGTTTCAAGCTCAGTAAAAATGATGTTTCACCGGATGTTAATCAAAGGACATATCTCTCTATGATAGGCAATCTTTTGTACATCACAGCATCTCGTCATGATATAATGCAAGTTGTTGGAATGGTAGGTCGTTATCAATCTACTCCTAAACAAAGTCATTTATTAGCTATCACAAGGATATTAAAATACTTGAAGGGAACAATGACTTATGGTCTGTGGTATCCCAAAAATTAGAATTTTCAGTTAATTGATGATTCAGATGCAGATTGGGCAAACTGTGTTGATGAGAGAAAAAGCACCAGTGGAGGAGCATTCTTATTGGGTGAGTCATTAGTAGCATGGCTTAGTAAAAAGCAAGGATCTATTTCCTTATCAACTACAGAGGCAGAGTACATTGTTGCTGCTACTTGTTGCACTCATATTTTATGGATGATACAAACTCTTGCAGATTTGAAGGTAACTTACATTAATCCCATTCCACTTCACTGTGATAACACCAGTGCCATTAGTGTCTCCAAGAATCTTGTTCTTCATTCCAAGACTAAGCATATCCCAATAAAATACCATTTTCTCAGAGAACAAGTTACAAACAGAGTTTTTCATCTGAATTATATCCCTTCCACAGAACAGATAGCTGATATCTTTACTAAACCGTTAGCAGTGACCCCTTTTGGATATCTTTGTCAAAAGTTGGGGGTTATAACTTCTTTCGTCTAATCTGTTCACCTGGTCAGGGGGAGTCCTTATTGAATATCTGTTGTATTTCTAAGTTATTCATAGTTGACGGGGGAAGTATGTTCTGCAACATCTTAAGGGGAGCGTGTTCCTTCTTTGACATTGTTGTCAAAGGGGGAGAAAGTGTAGTAATTTTGGAGATGCTCTTGTGGTATAGTTGGATGTTCTTCAAGGTTGCCATCAATGCCAAAAGGAGGAGACTGTTGGCATATCTATTACGGGCAGACAGAAGGCAAATTATTTGTTTGTCATTGATGGCAAGCTCATAGCCCGACGATGATGAACAAGAGAAAGTGGAGAAAGTGGCGGCAAGACCAGCAACGCAATGATGATCAAATGGAAGAAAATCCCGAAACAGGGACACTCCATTTCGGAGTTTCACAGACCGGGAAATCGGAATTTCGGAGACAGAAGGCAGAATATTTCCCTAAAACAGGCACACTCCATTTCAGAGTTTCACAGACCGGGAAATTGGAATTTCAGATACCGGGAGTTGGAAGTGTCGAAACACTTCACCACAGGAGTCTCGAAATCACAAAATGAAAAACGTCGACATCCCATGAAACCACGATGTTTCGTAGTTTTAGATACCAGGAGTTGGAGGATTCAAGTGTCGAAACACTTCACCACAGGAGTCTCGAAGTCGCGAAATGGGAAACGCCGAAATCTCGCGAAACCATGACGTTTCGGAATTTTGGATACCGGGAGTTGGAGGAGCCAAGTGTCGAAACACTTCACCACAGGAGTCCCGAACTCGTGATATGCGAAATCACAAAATAATCCTAGCCGTTGGATCAAGGATTGATCTAGACCGTTGATCAGACACGATGAAGGCCCGTGAAGTTTCGAAATCACGATAAGATCTGAACCATTGGGTCCATAAGACACATGGTGAAAGATTATCATTTCGCTGACTGGAAATTCAAAGGAACGGGGTTCCCTAATCTCTCGAACTTGCAATATGCAAAATCGTGAAATGCCAAAATGCGAAATGTCGAAATGATCGAAGCTAGTCAAGCTAAGCTCCTTTTTTTTGGAGTTTTGGGGATCACGACATGGAGCATCAAGTTATCTCATCACAAGGAATGTCAAAATGTCGAAATATCGAATTGTGAAATGGCGAAATAAGCACGAGACCCATCATTTAATCCAACGGTGCAGGTGAACTTGAATATGATCGAAGGGCTACTGTTTCACCTCATAGTCAATTGATCAGTTACGATTCAGTTAGAAAAATTGATTTATAATTCTTGGGCGGTTGGCGTTTCAGTTGGCCAAAAGCGTTGTCCTAGGGTTTGAGGGGGAAACTGATGGTATGAAAAAAAAACATGTAGTGACGGGGGAATTGTGGTTGTTCTGACTGAAACATGAGTTGAATTGTAGAAAGATAAAACTACAGTATGCGCAGTGTGAAGAATGCTCAGAGTTAAGGAACAAAAGATGAACAGAAGAGAAAAAGTGAAGAGAGCAGAATGTGCACATATCAAAGAACATGAGAAGAACAGAGAAAGAACAGATAGACATAGATAGCAGGTCAAGTCAAATATGAACAGAGAAGAAGAATAGTGTAGCAGAGAAGAATTGCAGAACAGTGAAGAAGTGGTAAGAATTGATTTATCTGTGTGTTGATTATTCAATCATTTAATTGTAATAAGGGTGCTAGGGAGGTGCTAGGGAGGACTGTTTTCCTCAGAGGTTCAAGTGGGTACTTGAACACAGGGAGTTGTAGCTTCCATCTGGTTGCAGCCAGAGAAACCAGGGTGGTAGGGTGGTGCAAGGTAGAACTGTTGTTCTCTGTAATACAGGTTGGTGCCCGTGTGACTGGAAGTTGGTGCTTCCATCCAGTTGGTACTAGAACACTTAGGGAGTTGTTTCTTCCTTCTAGTGGGTGCTAGAGAAACCAGGGAGTCGGTGCTTCCTTCTAGTGGGTGTTAGAGAAACAAGAGAGTTGGTGCTCTCAGCAAGTAGCAGCTTGTAAAACAGAGGTAGTAGCCTCACATTGAGTTGGTGCTCAATTATAGATGATGTACAGAACTTAAAAGATTGCCTATCATTTCGAAGAAGAAGAGGTTTTCTCCCTTTATGGGTTTCCTCATGAAAATTTGTCTCTGTGTATATCTTATGTGTGAGTGATGCTATTATTTATGTTGTCCATATGTAGTATAATATTGATGGTCACTTGGAGAAAGACTAAAAAATGTTTTTATTGTTAATATTGTTTAAGCATAGTAAAAACGGATTCACGCACCGCCACCCCCCCCCCCCCCCCTCTCAGTTGTTTTAGTAATTTCAACAAAATATTTAAGATAAAAATACTTAGTTGTTATATCACTTAAGGAAATACCTCCCTAGGATCATTTTTCCTCCCAACCATAGGCACCATATCATGTGTGTGTCACCTGTAATATGGGAATGAAGCAACAAGGGTAAATATGTTATCTTGATCACTCCCACGTAACCCAAACCTGATTTTCAATATAATCGAGATTCCCTCTTTGAAGGATAGAGATCCAAACAACTCAACCCATAACACTCTCCAAAACATTCTTCAAGACTACCTCCTATAGGCTTGGTATTTTTCCAAGAGGAACTTCAACCATGAAGCATTTTTCTTGTCCTATACATTTTCCACTTCTATATTGAACTTTTATCCTACAATGTGCCAACTACCTTGGCTGCCCAAATCTATTGTAAAATCTCACCACTCAAAACTGCCAACCATCAAATCTTAATTCAGTTGCAACTCCACCTTGAGACCCAATCTACCACTTATGCCTACTTCAAAACTGATTTCAAACCCTTGAACTTCCTTAGGCATATAATTCATAAGATCACATTAACCTAGACTTGGTGATTTGTGACTCAATCCTGATGACTGAAAAAACCTAACTCTCCAAGCCTCACTTATTATACTTGGCTAGGTAAGCCAAACTGAAAAATACCATCATTAAGTGACTAAACTCCATCATGCTCAACCAAGCTTGAATTTTCCACCTAGAAAAGCACTATACTATAATCAATATCCATACTTAACCTTCGACCTCTATGTCTATTTTTAAGGTGTTTGATCCATGTAACTTCAACCTGTCATTTTCGAAGGCATATCACATTCCACCTTTTTCCAAACAAATCGATCGTAGATATATTTAAGTCCAAAATTGGTCTAGGCTTGTAGACATGGATGAAGAGTATGGGAAGAGGAGGTATTGTAGTAGTTAACTTTTTTTGCTCATTTAAGAATAAATTTTATGACTTGAATATGTCATTTTTATTCCTTCTAATGCAAAATATTATTGGCCCCACATTCATTGAGGTTTTGGATTCACTTTGAGCATATTCTCTTTATCATGCCATGCTTTAGGAGTCATTTGGAGAAAAACAACATCAAGTTAAATATTTGTGGTCATTTTAGATTTCATTCTAGTCCACAAGGGGTCACACCTATAAATCTATTCCAGGGTACTCTAGTGCATAATCCATTCATCCATGATCACCCTACCTATTGTAAAAGTTAGGCATCACTCCTTCAAATGTTTTTTTGATTCGAAGTTAAGTATCACTCTTTCATTTTAATTCATGCTTGATGAGGGATGAAATATTCACATAAAATGTTATCTCCAAAAGATATTTCTATTTATATACCCTATCATCTCCTAACAATGAAAGTATATGATGCATTTGTATTACTATGATTAAAACCCCATATAGACTCATATGAATGGACAGAGTCCATATGGACTCCATGAAAATCTTAACTTAATGAATGTTTTTATAAAAACATTCCTCTGATTACTTCAATTAAAGAAATTCATTCTAGAGTGCAAGTTGCTACAATAAATTGTGTCTATGGAACTCTCGTTAGTTGCTAATATATTCCCATGCCTTTAATTTATCTCATTCAAGCCACCCCATACTTATGAGAATACAATCACAAATTTAAATGTCAGTTTCTTCAATATATGCCTATGCTTTCAAGTTTTTAAAAATATATCAAGTATTTTTTCGTTTACTTGTTGTTTTCTTCGATTTATACTTTTATGCCTTGAAGTTACATTATAACTTATGTTTTTGTTTATTTGTTGTTTTATTCATTGTAATCTTATGCCTTGAAGTTGTTATTTGGTTTAGTCCACCCCATACTTATGATAATAAACTCACAAATTTATTTGTAACTTTCTTCAATATATCCCTATGCCTTGAACTTGCTTATACCTTATGTTTTCATTTTCTTGGATTTTGAAAGGATGGATCGAGGTGATTCATTGGGATGCGAGTCTCCAAATATGCCTCACAAATACTTGAGGCCGTCGAATGAAGGAATAAGAGGGACCCCTAGTTCGACAGAGACGCCTAGGTTATTAGAGATCCATATTTCAGCAAGGTATCATAGTCGAGTAGGGGCAGCTAGTGACAGAAGGGAGTCTAGTGGAAGGAGGATATTATCGGATGAATTAGTCAATAGAGCATCGGGACAAAGTGCTCATGATATAGTTGGGGATTCAACTTAATTAAATAGGTTTAACATAAATACCCCCACTCTGGAGAATGTAGACACCCCATCACATCAACAACATATGTTTGGTAAATTTCTTCTATTTTTTTTTTGTCTATTTTTTATATATTTTTTATTTTTATATGTTTTTATGTTTTTTATGTATTTTTTTTCAATGTTGTGAATATTTTCATTTTTTTCTTTGTGTAGATGATTGGGTTTATCAGGGGAATGATAATGAAAGAGAGAGTGAAAATCAGGCAGAGTCCAATGTTCATGCAGAGGGTGAAGGTGGATCAAGGAAACGTTATCAAGAAAATGAGGATTACACCCCTACGACCACTTATTCCTCGGATGTTGGTGAACATATTCCTTGGGAAGGAAATGTTGAAGCAATGATGCTCCAACGATGCTCGTCCCATCATGTTAAGGTGTAGAATGATCTTAGGCATATGACACACCCTGCAGAGAGCAAGCAAAGCTTGGAGATCATTTTTCATTCTTTGAAAAACTATATTAATATATATCAGAACCTTGGGCCAATGTCTGATACCTTCGTAGATTTGATTAGGAGACGGAATTCAAAGGTGGTGGGCCCTGATAAATGGGAAGTAGTACAGAACAAAGTTTCAAAAGAGGAGGCAGTTTCAATGTTCAATTTCAAGGAAGGTCCAAAGTGACCGATGTTGAAGGTGCAGTATTTCAATCACCCTAACATTGCAGGACATATTTATAACATATTCTTGGCAGCATATGGGAGGTTTCAATGGAATGATGAGGTGTTAATTCACTTTGCTAGACTTTTCTATGTGGATTTTTTTTTGGGCATGCACCCCGATTATACCATCGTACCATCTCGATATTATGAGGTTGGTAAAGGTTGAACATATGATCGAAAAGGGGCATATTGAGATGCATATTGTTTTAGGCCTCCACCACCTTTGGTATCTCACCCAAAAAGGGAATTCTCTTCACATGCATAGATGCAAGCCACATCACAAGTTGGAAAGGAGGCGAGGACTGCAACTAGAGATAATTTAGGATCTATTTTGTATGGTATTGACATTGGTTTGAACTGAACTAGGGTGCAATCCACTGCTCGGGAGAGTTTTGTTGACGAGACAGATAAGGAGATAGATTCCATTAGTGTAGAAGAGTCACGGGCTTATGCAAAATTTTGTCACAGTGGATGGAAAAAGTTAATTAGGCATGAGGAATCAGGCATTGGACCGATATGTGTTTTAGTTTGCAAATTTTTCATGCATTCGGTGATATTTTTCTTGTTATTAAATCTAGATACATATCATTGCATTGTTATAAATAATTGATGTGTTGCATGTTCATTAATCGTAGTTTGGTCAAATGTTAAATGATTACTCATTAAATAAGGGACTTGATTCTTCGTATTTAAATTTGGATGTGATGAATCATGTATGTTTTTTAAAATATCCATATCTGTAGTTTAGTTGTATAATTTCCACACCTTGTTGAAGAATCAATCCAACAAATTTATATCTCACCATTAATGTGAACACATTTCTCTAAAATTCAAAGTTGTTTTGTTCACAGATTCCCTTGCCATTTCCCAACACAATTATAGATTTATTTTTGTTTTCATCACAAATGTTGGGGGCATTTCAAGAGGGGGATGATATTGAGGTTGACACATCACAAGTATTGCATTTTTCGAAGTTTGAAACTATGATTTCAAGTGTCAATCATTTAATTTTAACTCATCAAAAATTATTTTAAAATGTTATTTATGTAAGTAGATGCCTTTATGGACATATGAAAATTCCAAATGTGTTATAGGTCAACTTGGAGAAGACAGTGTCAGATAGAGTTCCTGAGAAGGATGTGTCCATACCAGAGAAGGATGCCTCCATACATGATGATGCATAGGTCATGTATATGTACATTGAATTTGTAAGTTCTAGTGTGTTTTTATGAGGGCTTTATTCTATACACATGAATGCTTAAATTTATTTTTCTACTTTTTTGAAATTTTATGGGTTACATTATAGATATGCACATGATGCAGTTGTTGTGTATTTATTTTGTCCATGTCAATGGTTTAGAATAATATATACTTGGGATTTAGACATAACTACATGTACTATCCTTAATGCATTTGCGAGATCTATTTTTTTCCTTTTGAAAGATGTGCATAGTAAATTTTTAGGTCCCCTTTTTCTTTCCTTTTGAAATATGTGAAAAACAAATTCAATATCATTTGCCTACATTTCTTTTGCAAAAAGAGTTTAACATTATTTTTTTAAACCATGGGTTATTTGTAGTTGAAATACACTTGTAGAAAAACTGAAGTTTTGGTTGATCAAATAAATTCAATATCCTTTGCCTACATTTATTTTGCAAAAAGAGTTCAACATTATTTTTAAAACCATGGCTTATTTGTAGTTGAAATACACTTGTAGAAAAACTGAAGTTTTGGTTGTTCAAATATTCCTTGTATAATATTTTAATTAAGCATTTTGTAATCATTAAAGGGTTAGTCAACCAGTCCCTATATAAATTTAACATCATTTAAAATGGTAAATCTTTGGGGAAAGAATGGGGAAGGTTCAACCACCCCTTATTTCTCTGATTATCGTCTTGAACTCTTCACTAATTTCTTACCAACCATGAACTAACTTTTCTAGATTTAAAAAGAATGGGGAATGTTCAACCACCCCTTATTTCTTTGAGTATTGTCTTGAACTCTTCACTAATTGTTTACCAACCACGAACTAAATTTTCAAGATTTAAAAATATGCTAGATACATTATCTTACTTATGTTTAGATCATGATGCAGGAATTTTTGAAAGAGGATTTGATTATATGAGGACATATATCCCTAGCTGAAAAAGGAAAGATTTATCTTCTTGGAAGAATGGCGTAATATGAAGATTTATGTTTTCTGCATACAACGAAGTGAATTTATTCTCGGGGTATTTTCAATCTCTTAACGTGTTGCTTACTAACCACCAACCAGCATTCCTAGATTTATAAATATGATGTACATAATCGTAGTATTGTCAAACTCTTAAATTGTTTCTTACTAACCACCAACCAACATTCCTAGATTTAAAAATATGGTGTACATGATCTTATGTTTATATCATGGTCCAGACAATTGATTATATGAGAACATCTATTTCAGAACAGAAAGAGGAAATATTTATCTTCTTGGAAGAACCCAACTAAATATGTCCATATTTGTGAACTTTCACAATGAACGAAGTGAATACCTTCTTGGGGTATTGTTAAAATCTTAGGTAATTGTATACCAACTAGAAAACAACATTTATAGATTTAAAAATATGAGGTACAAGATCTTATTTATATTTAGATCATGATGCAGGCATTTTTGAAAGAGCATTTGATTATATGAGAACATCTACATCCCAGTAGAAAGATGAAATATTTATGGTCTTCGAAGAATGACTATTTATACATCCATATTTGTGTTTTCTGCATACATCCAAGTGATTTCATTCTTGGGGTATTATCTAACTCTGAACATTGATTTCTTACCAACCACACACCAACTTTTCTCTTTAAAAATATTCTCAATATGATCGCACTTAGTTTAGATCATGTAGGCATTTTTGAAAGAGCATTTGATTATAATATGAGAACATCTAAACCATAGCAGAAAATTAAAGATTTATGCTTTTGGAAGAATGACTTAATATGGAGAGTAGAATCAAAAGAGAGCAATAATATTAGATCCATGGAACTCCGGCTAGGTATTTTATTCTTGTTCATGGTTGGGTGTGTTATTATTAATTGAATCGTTTATTTAATATTTATATGTTTATTATTTTAGACAAGTATATGCTAATATGTATTATTGGTTTTTCTTCCTTGTTACAGTAATGTTTGTGCATGGAGCATGAAAGTCTGAGGATGGACTCGAGCACCTTTGGTATGTCAATTTTTCTTGAGCTGGTTTATTTTATTTGTCTAAATATTATTGTAAACAAGTGTACACTTTATGTTAAACAAGTATATATTTTATTTAAGTTAAGTATTGGCCATGATTATAAACTAGACTTTTGATATTTGTGTTGGATAGTCTTATCAATAATTTGCAATTCTTGTCCTTTGCAAGGGGATGTTGATAGTGCAATTGATAGGCTCTGGCAAAAGAAAGTAGAACTTGGTCAGTGATTTTTGCAAGATGGCGAAGATGTAGGATTTGAATCTGAAAATAATGTGTAGACTTTATTAAATTGCTCTATGGAAATATACATTTATGGAGACAAACTCTTAAACTCTAATATTATTAATTTTATTATTAGTTGAAGTTGAATTTGATATCGGAGTAATTTATATATTGTTACCATTTATCTATCTATTTGAATTTTTATTTGTTTTCGGTTTAACACTCTCAAAATACGCATTTTACTAGTTGCTTGGGATGAATTTAAATCATTATTTGAATAATTCAATGGCAAGTTTATATATAATATTAGTTGTGGGAGATTAAATAAGCCATGTAAGAATATATAATATAGTCACTTGTATATTAAAAAAATGAATTTCAGCTTACAAAAAATTTATAAATTTATAAATTACTACTAAATCAAAGAGTTTATCTAAATTCTTGTAGGGCACTTTCTGTTTTAATTTATGTTGTTAATAGTGTTAGCAATAATTCTTATCTTGGGATCGAGAGCATTCGGGTCTGCAAGTTACACGAGAAGCGCCCGAGCGCAGCATGGAAAAATCTTTTTTTTTCGACTTTCAATCAAACAAGCGGGCAAAGTATGTCGTCAACGGCCAGGATCCATGTATAGAGAAGATCAACGATCGGCGGGTAATCGCGGTTAGCAGAGTTGCGCCAGGATTAGTGCAATGGATAGCACTTATATATCACCCAAAAAGATCTCAGTCGTCCATCCCAAAGGAGTACATGGCGCACGATTGAGCTCCATCGCCTCCTTGCCCTTCGTGACTTTGAAGAACGAGGACCAGCCTCCACCCAGCCGTGAGACGCGAAGTGTCGAAGGCATCCAGGACTCGGGCCCACAGTATCGTTGAATTGTTTTCAGCCATCCATCCAGAGGGGACACCTGGCAGCAAGTTGAGCCATCTCGGCGCCTCGCCCATCGCGACTCCAACGCACAAAAAATAGCTCCGTCATATCCTGATACGCGAAGGAGCGAGACCATTCAGGACCTGGGGCCCACTGCAACATCGGATGAGTTTAGGACCGTTAGATTTGAGGGACGCGTGGCACCAGATTGAGCTGTCTCGGCACATCGCTCATCGCGATTTCGATTAGCAAGGATCATCCCTTTCATATTCGTGAATGCCAGAAGCATAGAAGCTGGGGCCCGCGACGCCACGAAGCATTTTCAGTCGTCCATCAAAGAGGGACACGTGGTGTGCGATTGGGCTCCATCGCCTCCTTGCCCCTCACAACTTTGAAGAGTAAGGACTAGCTCCTTCTCATCCATGAGACGTGAAGTGTCGAAGCCCCTAAGCATATCATCTCAGCCACTCCCTGAGGAAGCAGTTAATGAAAATCAAGCGGGTGGTTGAAGCCTCTCTTCATTCATTAAGTGTGAAGTATGGAGGGTCTAGTACGCGGTCCGCTCGAGAGGGTCATGTGTACCCATTCTTTCAGAAAAGCCATGTTGAGTCCTCGACTAGCCAGAGGAGGTCTGCACACGCTAACTCAGCATTTACTGACTTAGCTACTCCCCCTGCGGGAGCCATGCGTAGTTAAGGTGGTGTCCGACAAAAAATATCAGTATGAGTTTGACCGAAGGGACACCAAGCCTTGGGAAACTAGGTACACCTCTGATTAGTTGATTTTCTCTGAGTATATAAACTCAGTCTTTGTATTTTGTAAGGTATCGATGGTAGAGCATAGCTCCCTACTGTAAAGTTTTAACAGATATTCTAGTTTACTGGCTATGTATCTGTATATGAGATATCTTGTTTTATGATAGACAGTCTTTCTTACTCCATCTAATTTCCGTCTCATGCTAAGAGAATTCGTGATTGACTGATTCGCGCGAATTATTGCAGTTATGTTGTGATAAAAGATTTATTGTCGCATTATTGCATTCTTTGGCTTTGCGTTTAAATGTAAGATGATATTGCATTTGGACATCCTCTTCCTCAGCCTGTTAGAAACCTGATGTTAATAACAGACCTCTGCGTTCCTCTTATATAATTCTTTCATCTATTCACCCTTTACTACAGCTCATTGTCTGAAGTTTATATAAGACCTAACTTACCTATGCATGCCTGGCCTAGTTTTGGAGTAGGAATGATGTTGTTTTGAGTTGGCTTCCATTCGATCACCCCATATACAAACCACTGTGACATAAAACTGATGGGCGTCAGGCTCTGCTCCTACTAGCAATTCAGGAGTGACTTACGTCGCCAACATTTATGGCACCGTTGTCGGGGACAAAGTTGAATATTTTCCCCGAGATTGAACGACAACGATTAACTGATTCTGAAGGTGCACCAGATATTAGAATTATCAAGATTGTTGTTGTGCACCTGGCGACTCCATTGTGACAACTCTGTTGGGGAGAACTTGCTCTATCAATTGTGGCTTTCAGAGGCAGACACATGCGGTCTCATCCACAGCTTCCCCTAGCTACACCTGAAACCGATCCAGAGGTGGTTCTCAGAAAAGGAAAGACCCCTGAAGAAGAAGCTTCCACCGCCGAAACAGGTAATCCGCCATCTCCTTCTGTAAGAACTTTGTTTTCTCCTCCTTAGTTTCTTGATAGACCTTCACAAGTTTCCCGTTTCCTGAATTTTGGGAGTGTTCCTGCTGAGTTTTCCCCTCCTGGTCTGGGATTGGAGGGAGAAATCCTTGTCACTCCCCTCTCCTCTGAAGCTGTACCTTGGTGTAGACTCAGGAATACAGAAGATTTCCCCACTCCTGCACAAGGAGGAGCGCCTCCTGACTTGAACTCGTTATCTTTCTCCTTAAACCTGCTCTTCTTTCCTACTCCACGTCGAGACTCATTTCCCGCAGCCCCTTCGCGAACTCCTTCTCCTCCGAGTTCCCCTTTACATAATATCCATATGGCCGGAGAAAATCCCCCTATGACCGCAATGGAGGCCATCATAGCCGCTAGGTATGCTCCTCTTGTATTACCACAGCTTCTCAATGCCCTCCCACCAGAAGGATACCTAAAGCAGTTGCCCAAGTTTACAGGCGAGGGGGACATAACTGCTGAAGAACACCTAGCAGCCTTTTATACTTTCGCGGATGATAATGTTATCATTCATGCAGACGTATGGATGAGACTTTTTGTCCATAGTCTCCAAGGAGAGGCTAGAAAATGGTTCAAGGCCCTGCCTCCTGGATCTATTGATGGAATCAGAGCTTTAGATAGTACCTTTCTGAGACAGTGGGGAGATAAAAAATATTTCATGTATTACATGACAGAGTTCGGGTCGTTGAAGAGAAAGGAAGGAGAGTTTGTCTCCGACTTCTCCAAGAGATTTAATAAAATGTACAACAGAATCCCTGCTGAGATAAAGCCCTCCGAAGCCTCTGCAATGATCACTTACTCCAGCGCTTTTGATCCCGATTTCTGCCTACTGCTAAGGGAGAGAAGAGCTGCTACGCTGGCCCACATGCAGGATGCGGCCGTGGAAGTAGAATCTAACATATTGGCTGTCAACCGACTCAGGAACGCAGGTGATAGAAATACGCCCAAGAACAGGCATGAAACTTCCTCATCCAGTTCCTCTCCCCTGCCCCATCAAACAGATGAGACAGCCAGAGCAATAAAATCACTTGCTACCAAGATGGAGAGGTGGGAATTAGAAGGGAAGCCCATGTACAGAAATCCCCAGAACACTGATAATAGAGGTTTCAAATGACCTGCTAACAATATGCCTCAGGTTTTCCCGAGGGAACAAAAGGGAAAAGATAGAGAGGATCAAAGGGTTCAACCCCCCCTCCAAAACAACCTAGTTGATCATGAGGAAAGAGAGAAGATAGACGAGTTTGGCCCTGAAATTCATTGTATTGAAGAAGCTCCCCCTTTTCCCCATTTGACGCAGTCCGCATATGAAGAATCACTGATGAGTGCTCAAATTCATGAGTTGGGGAAAGAACAAAGGGCTGGTCACACTTCTAACAGACATAATCTCAGATCGAGAAGGAAAGAAGGAGACTTTGACAACCCAGACCATCCCCTCATAGCAGATAGGCCTACTAAAACTGCAGCAGTCACAGCTAAAGAAAAGAAGACTCAGAGTGTTTCGCCAGCAACCAAAGAGCCTGTCACTGAGGTAAGAGAAGCTCCTAAACCTATCTCCTCCTTCAGTTTTGAGCACAAGATACAGAAGATTAGAATTCTTGTACCCCTTTCTGAGCTAGTTAAAAATGAATATTTTAAAAGATCCCTCTCCAAGCTGCTACAATCCGAGTCCCCCCAGCCCCCTTCTGACTCAGTAAACCTTCAAGATGAGAAGCCAGCCGTCATCCTAGGCCCCATGGTAGAAGACAGAGATGACTCATCCCCTCCTTTCTACACATCCCTGAACATACATGATAAAGTGTTGCATAACTGCCTCATGGATTCAGGAGCTTCCCATAACCTTATGCCAAAAATAGTCATGGAAGAATTGGGACTAGAGGTGAAAAAAGCCTATCATAATTTATATTCTTTCAATTCAAGGAGAGTGCAGTGTCTAGGAGTTATCAAAGACCTGGTGATTTCCCTGTTTTAGCTGCCCATGAAAAGTGTGGTCATGGATATTGTGGTAGTCGACGTTCCCCCCAAATTCGGTATGCTATTGTCTAGATCGTGGATTAAAAAACTTGGAGGGACACTACAGATGGATCTCACATATGCCACCATTCCAGTCTTTGGAGGGGAACAAAGGAGACTATACAGAGAAGCCCAGCTGGCCTATATTATCAGTGACGAAGCAGACCCTACAAATCACCCCATCTTCGCACTTGACACCAACTTGGGGTCTAGTTTGTTGCAGCTTACCGATGCCCCTGAAAGCTCTTTACTAATCAGAAAACACCCCATCCCTGATCATCCGATTTCCCCTCAAAGCTCCCTTGTGTGGAAGATGTTTTTTGACGGAGCTTCTTCTAGCGAAGGCGTTGGCGCTGGAGTGGTTTTCATATCACCTGGTCAAGAAGTCGTGTCCCTGTCATACAAGCTGGAATTCGAATCCACCAACAATGTGGCAAAGTATGAAGCTCTTGTTCTAGGTATGAAGGCCGCAAAGGAAATGGGAATTAAAGAAATAGCAATATTCGGAGATGCTGAGTTGATTATTCAGCAGGTAAGGAATGCTTATCGCGCCCATAATCCCCGGCTCAGAAATTATCGAAATGAAGTATGGGACCTTGTTGATAATTTCTTCTTGGCTTTTAACATTTCTTTCATTCCAAGAGGAGAAAATACTTTGGCCGATTCTTTAGCTGTCTCAGCTAGTGTGCTCAAGATTCCTCTGTTGCCTATGGTAAAAAATGATGTTGATATAAGATATAGGCCCTCGGTGTCGGACAATGTCAAGCATTGGAAGGTGTTCGAGGATGATTCGGAACTTGAAAGGTTTCTCCAATCTATGGACAAATTTTTTGCGTTTCACATTGACCAGGATCCCAACCTGGAAGGTGACCCTCGTCCTGAGGAGTTTTTAAATAAAATCACTAATCATCGGATCATTCAGCTGCCCAGCAATCACATTCCGAGAGGACTCATCCCTTTAGAAAGATTGTTCAATGGGAATGATGTGCCAGTGAAGGGTAGGGACTCAAATGAATATGCCAAGACAACCGAATGCAACATTGGCACACCAGAGGAGCCCAGGTTCGTCAAATTATCAAGCAGTTTGACCAGAGAACAGAAGGCCGAATATACTGAGTTACTGAAGGAGTTTGCTGATGTGTTTGCATGGACATACGAAGACCTCAAGACCTATGACACATCTGTCATTGAGCACAAGATCCCACTAAAGGAAGAGGCTAAACCATTTATACAAAAGTTGAGACAGATAAATCCCATGTTGCTACCTGTCATGGAGAAAGAAGTGAAGAAATTGTTAGATGCCCGAATTATTGTCCCCTTGAGATATTCCGAGTGGGTGGCCAACTTGGTCCCAGTAAGGAAGAAAAGAGGAGAAAACAGACTTTGTGTTGATTTCAGGAATCTCAATAGAAGCTCAAAGAAAGACAATTACCCCCTACCTAAGATGGAACATATATTGCAGAGGGTAACCGGTGCATCTAGGATATCCTTGATCGATGGGTTTTCTGGCTATAATCAGATATCGGTTATGCCAGAGGACAGGGAGAAGACAGCCTTCACCACTCCTTGGGGTACATTCATGTATGCCAAAATGCCATTCGGGCTAATGAATGCAGGAGCAACATTTCAGCGAGCCATGGATATAGCCTTCATCGGAGAAAAATACCAGTTTGTAGTGATCTACCTAGACGACATCACGGTCTTCTCCAGGTCTGATAAGGAGCACCACTGCCACTTAAGGAGAGTTTTCTCGAAGTGTTGGAGATTTGGTCTGTCCCTGAATCCCAAGAAGTCCTTGTTTTCTATGCAGGAAGGGAAGTTATTGGGACATATAGTATCGGCAGAGGGAGTGAGAATTGATCCCAACAGGGTGGAGGCGATTCAGGCCTTGTCACTTCCCAGGTCTAAAAAAGAGGTTCAGGCCTTTTTAGGGAAAATTAATTTTCTAAGGAGGTTTGTCTCAAATTTTGCTGAGCTAGTGAAACACATCACGGACATGCTCAGGAAGGGAAACGAAGTGAAATGGAACGTTGAGCCCAGGGCCTCTTTTGACCAAATAAAAAGGGCATTGACTGAGACACGTGTGCTAATCAGTCCTGACTATTCCAAGGATTTCTTGATTTTTTCTTTTGCTTCTTGGGATACAGTGGCGGCGGTCCTACTACAGAAAAATGAGGAAGGGCGTGAGCAGCCCATCGCCTTCTTCAGTAGGGCGTTAAGAGACACAGAGAGTAGATATGAAATCATGGAGAAGCAGGCCTATGCCTTAGTGAAATCTCTTAAAGCTTTCAGAGTCTATGTCTTGCATTCAAAAGTAACAACATATGTTCCTTCATCTTCCGTGAAGGACATCCTTACACAGCCCGACGTAGATGGGAAAAGAGGCCGATGGATCGCAAAAATTCTGGAATTTGACTTAGAGATAAAACCCACCAAGTTGGTTAAGGGGCAAGGTTTAGCCAAGCTACTGGCTGAATCTAAATGCGAAGCCTTGGGAGTTAGTTTCAGCAATACTCACCCAGGACCTCAGCAAGCTGAATCGCCCAGCTCATGCTCTCAAGATGGCTTATCGCTGGCAGAATGTACCTGGTATCGTGACATTCTGTATTTTCTGCAGGAATTGAAGCCCCCCGATGGAATGGGAAAAAGCAAATCAAGGGCTCTTAAGCTCAAGGCAGTCAGGTATTGCCTCATTGACCAAACCTTGTACTGGAAAGACCCTCTAGGGGTATTTCTGAGATGCCTGGACCCGCAGGAGGCCCAGAAGGTTACGTTTGATTTCCATAGCGGCCTTTGCGGAGGTCATCATTTCTGGAAGACCACAGCTCACAAGATACTCCGAGCTGGGTATTATTGGCCCAATTTGTTCCCCGATGTTTGCAGGGAGATCAAATCTTGCACCAAATGTCAAAAGTTCTCAGGAAAGCAACAGCTCAAATCGCTGCCATTGAAACCCATAGTAGCTTCGGCACCTTTTCAGCAGTGGGGGTTGGACTTCATTGGAGAAATTCATCCTCCCTCAAGTGGTCAACATAGATGGATCCTGACTACAACAGACTATTTCACCAAGTGGATAGAAGCTGTCCCCACCAGAAGCGCATCACACAAAGTAATTATCAGCTTCTTGGAGGATATCATAGCCCGATTTGGCTGTCCCAGCAGAATCGTCACTGATATTGCTGCTTCTTTCAAATTTGAACCGCTAATTAAGTTCTGTGAGCATTTCCAGATCTCGCTAATTCACTCCACCCCCTACTATCCCCAGGGAAATGGTTTAGCGGAATCCTCAAACAAAAGCCTGATAAAGATCATCAAAAGATTGTTAGAGGATAACAAAAGAGTCTGGGATTCAAAGTTGAAATTTTCTCTGTGGTTCGATCGTGTCACAACGAAGAAGTCTCTGGGCACTTCGTCGTTTCAACTAGTCTACGGAGCAGAGGCGGTTTTCCCTACTCAGCTCGCCTTACCGGTGGCAAAGTTCTTTCAGGAATACAAGGGAGAACCAGATCATATGATCAGAAGAATTCATCAGATAGTGGAAGCGCAGCAGGTCAGAGAACAAGTGAGGGATGCAGCTTATAGTCATCAGTAGAAGATCAAACAGGCTTTTGACAGGAAGGTCAGGAAAAAGGAGTTCGAGATCGGGGATTTGGTATTTAAATGGGATGCACCCAGATAGGATAAAGGCAAGCACAACAAGTTCGACGCCCTCTGGATCGGCCCATTCAAAATCTCCAAGGTTTTCTCCAACAACACATACGGGTTGCAGGATCTGGAGAATGAAGAGGTTTTCAATAGCCCATTGAATGGGCATTTTCTGAAAAAATGTTTTATTTGAGCCTTAGACGGCTCCTTTGTTTGTAAATATTTTCCTGTTTTCTTGTTTTATTTCCTTTTTGCATGTTTTTCGGCTTAATAAGTGACTCCATAGCCCAATAGAAAGGCATTGAAGCTGCAGAAGGACTTCTTAGAGCATCGCAAGGATGACTCTATCCCCCATGGAGCCTAATGTTAGCGATAATTCTTGTCTTGGGCTCGAGAGCATTCGGGTCTACAAGTTACACGAGAAGCGCCCGAGCGCAGCATGGAAAAATCTCATTTTTCGACTTTCAATCAAGCGAGCGGGCAAAGTATGTCGTCAATGGCCAAGATCCATGTATAGAGTAGATCAACGATCGGCGGGTAATCACGGTTAGCAGAGTTGTGCCAGGATTAGCGCAATGGATAGCGCTTATATATCACCCAAAAATATCTCAGCCATCCATCCCGGAGGAGTACGTGGTGCACGATCGGGCTCCATTACCTCCTCTCCCTTCGTGACTTTGAAGAACAAGGACCAGCCTCCTCCCAGCCGCGAGACGCGAAGTGCCGAAGGCATCCAGGACTCGGACCCACAGTATCGCTGAAGTGTTTTCAGTCGTCCATCCAAAGGGGACATCTGGCAGCAAATTGAGCCATCTCGGCACCTCGCCCATCGCGACTCCAACGCACAAAAAATAGCTCCATCATATCC
This sequence comes from Picea engelmannii, assembly GCA_009831015.1. Taxonomy (NCBI): domain Eukaryota; kingdom Viridiplantae; phylum Streptophyta; class Pinopsida; order Pinales; family Pinaceae; genus Picea; species Picea engelmannii. Next base: position 24,994 of record ML843130.1, read on the forward strand.
CGATACGCGAAGGAGCGAGAGCATTCAGGACCTGGGGCCCACTGCAACATCGGATGAGTTTAGGACCGTTAGATTTGAGGGACGTGTGGCACCAGATTGAGCCATCTCGGCACATCGCTCATCGCGATTTCGATTAGCAAGGATCAGCCCTTTCATATTCGCGAACGTCAGAAGCATAGAAGCTGGGGCCCGTGATGCCATGAAGTATTTTTAGTCGTCCATCAAAGAGGGACACATGGTGCGTGATTGGGCTCCATCGCGTCCTCTCCCCTCACAACTTTGAAGAGTAAGGACTAGCTCCTTCTCATCCACGAGACGCGAAGTGTCGAAGCTCCTGAGCATATCGTCTCGGCCACTCCCTGAGGAAGAAGCTAATGAAAATAAAGCAAGTGGTTGAAGCCTCTCTTCATTCATTAAGTGCGAAGTATGGAGGGTCTGGTAAGCGGTCCGCTCGAGAGGGTCCTGTGTACCCATTCTTTCATAAAATCCATGCCAAGTCCTCGACTAGCCGGAGGAGGTCTGCACACGCTAACTCGGCATTTACTGACTCAGCTACTCCCCTTGTGGGAGCCATGCGCAGTTAAGGTGGTTTCCGACAAAAAATATCAGTATAAGTTTGACTGAAGGGACACCAAGCCTTGGGCAACTGGGCACGCCTCTGATTAGGCGATTTTCTCTGAGTATATAAACTCAGTCTTTGTATTTTGTAAGGTATCGATGGTAGAGCATAGCTCCCTACTGTAAAGTTTTAACAGATATTCTAGTTTACTGGTTATGTATATGTATATGAGATATCTTGTTTTAAGAAAGACAGTCTTTCTTACTCCATCTAATTTCCATCTCATGCTAAGAGAATTTGTGATTGACTGATTCGCGCGAATTATTGCAGTTATGTTGTGATAAAAGATTTATTGTCACATTATTGCATTCTCTGGCTTTGCGTTTAAATTTAAGATGATATTGCATTTGGACGTCCTCTTCCTCAGCCTGTTAGAAACCTGATGTTAATAACAGACCTCTGTGTTCCTCTTATATAAGTATTCTGTTTGTTCACCCTTTACTACAGCTCACTGTCTGAAGTTTATATAAGACCTCACTTACCTATGCACGCCTGGACTAGTTTTGGAGTTGGAATGATGTTGTTTTGAGTTGGATTCCATTCGATCACCCCATCTACAAACCAATGTGACATAAAACTGATGGGCATCGGGCTCTGCTCCTGCTAGCAATCCAGGAGTGACTTTCGTCGCCAACAAATAGTTTTGAGGTGAATGCATTAATGAGGTAGTTATTTAGTTAGCATGTATTATTCCTATAATAACATGTATTACTATTATAATATTTATCTTAAGTGGGCCAATGCTAGTTGGCCTTCATAGTAATCAAGCAATGTCCCCCTACAAACTACTCTTAAAAAATAACACTTTAAAGAAAAACCTAAAAAACAAAATAATCAAGTGCACAAGAAAGATAGTGTAACTAAATTAATACAAAAGTTCAAAAGACTAATTGTTATGATAATTTGTATCCTTAATTGGAACCAAGCATTTAAAGAGATTCATGAATCATTTAAAGAGATCCATGCATAAAGCATTGATGAACCTAGGAGGCATTCAAGGACATCCATGCATAAATCATTAATGAACCTAGGAGGTTTGAGAAGATGTAGGTTCTTGTATTTGATATCTTGAAATAATTAAATTCTTATAGGGAACTTTTTGTTTTAATTTATGTTGTTAATAGTTTTGAGGTGAATGCATTAATGAAATAGTTATTTAGTTAGCATATACAATACTATTATAATATTTGTCTTAAGTGGACCAATGTTAGTTGGCCTTCATAATAATCAAGCGATGTTCTGTGATATTTATTTGATTTCTTGTGTAACTATTCTTGGGTTTATTCTTTCTCATCTTAATTTCATTATTTTTTTAATGATGGGAGACCCAACGGTATTGGGTACTTGATAGTATCATTTTATAATTTATTTTGAGATAGATCTAAAACTTAAAGTTTATCCTCATTGATTTCCCATGTCTCTCCAACATAGCTAGGATATAATTAACCTCAAAACTTTTATTTCTATTATATTTCAATGGCAACAACCGAAAGAGGGAGACTAGGAAACTTCAACCTTTGCTTCTCCTCATTGATTTTCCATGGCTCTCCCACATAGCCAGGCAATAATATTTTATATTTTTACAACCAATTTCACTCTATACCATACCAAAGGATGTATTAAAGGGAGAGTGGGTGTCGTTGTTAGGCAATCTAGTCACCTACTTTCTCTTCTTTCTATGTTGAAATATACCTTTTTCCTTAGGAAATAAGAAAAAACTTATGAAACTCCTTCATACTGGTTACAATCTCAATAATGCAGTTCATCCTAAAATATGAGAGTTTAGAACACTAGAAAATCTCAATTTGATCTATAATAATCTCATTGGAATGATTCATCCGGAAATAGGAAACTTAACTGACATTTGATGTTTCAATATATGTAAGTGTTGAACCTACATATTTGAAGTGGATGTTATATTGGAACTTCAACTTTGAGGATATAATAACTCACTTCAACTCACTCATGCAAATTGGTTCGTAATTTTGAATTTGGTTATTAATAAGAAACCTTAACTAATTTCAATTTCACTTTGTTCAATTAAAGTGGATCAATTCTCTACTCGATAAGCTAAATATAGGTTAAGATTTGTTGTTTCAATATATGTAAGTGTCGAACCTGTTGGGTATATCTGTTATATTCTTTGCATGTGTGTGTGTGGGCACGTCAGATACGACAACTGTGTCTGACGATCCCTATCACTAGAGCTCTGTCGTGTGCGTCGGGC
>ML843130.1:27889-38932 GCA_009831015.1 Picea engelmannii
ATCTACGGAATACCTAAAAACATTGTATATATTGTATGGTGAATGGTGAAATTCGATATAATGAAAATAAGAAAGGTTTTCCCGGTTGAGGGTTTCCGGTATAAAATCTTTGTGTACTCTGTGTATGAGCGATTGATTAATTTATGTCTTGCTTAAGAATCTATATGCATTGCTTTACTTCGCAGGTTTAAAACTTGCAGAACCTACATATTTGAAGTGGATGATATATTGGAACTTCAACTTTGAGGATATAATAACTCACTTCAACTCTCTCATGCAAATTGGTTCATAGTTTTGAATTTGGCTATTAATAAAAAATAAAAAAACCTTAACTAAAATTTCAATTTCACTTTGTTCAATTAAAGTGGATCAATTCTCTACTCAATAAGTTAAATCTAGGTTAAGATCTGATGTTTCAATATATGTAAATATTGAACCTGCATATTTGAAGTGGATGTTATATTGGAACTTCAACTTTGAGGATATAATAACTCACTTCAACTCACTCATGCAAATTGGTTCATAATTTTGAATTTGGTTACATGCTCAGATTCATAAATATAAATGGAGAGATAGAAAAAAAAAAGTATTGGTGGAAACTCAATTTATTTTTTGCTATTATTTTTATTATTATTTTGGAGTTGACATGCCACATAAGGGTTCCCGCATTAAAAGACAACATCTATGTCACATTGGATTGAAGAGCATATCTTTACACAATAATCAATTTTTTTACTAAGCAAACTTTATGTAAATGAATAATAAAATGAATTATGTATTTGACTATGAATTATTCATGAAATCCCCCCCTTGAGGACCACCAATGGAACATAAGGAAATAATTTTCTGGCCCAAGACATAGAGACATGAAATTCCCCCTCAAGTACCACTAATGGGTCACCAATGGGTCATTTCAAGTGATGTGGTTTTCCTTGAATAATAGTGATGAGCCATCCTTCATTTGTGGATAATAGAAAATGATGATTCTTAAGGGGAAATTGAAAAAAGATTGAAATCGTTACAATAATACAATCATTAAGAGTTCTACATGGACATTATGTCATTTGAAAAAATTGAACCTAGGTGGAGAGGATAACAACCATTCCTTCCAACCAACTCAACTAAACCCAACTGACATGAATTTTTTTTGTAATTTATAAAATTTAAACTTTTATAATTTACAACTAAATCAAAGAGTTTATCTAAATTCTTATAGTTTTACATGTGAATATATATATATATATATATATATATATATATATATATATATATATATATATATATATATATTAATCTTAGCTCAAAGCTATATTAATCTTAGCTCAAAGCATGTTTTGGTGTTTAAAATCTAATGAGAATTAGTTTTAAGTAGGTTTAGTGTTATTAATAATTACGTCTCCAACAAAGTGATTTATGGGTTTAAGAAGTCAATGAATATCTTAAATTTCAAAGCATGTTTTGGTCTCTATTATTTAAATGTGATAGATTCCTAAGGGTTTTATGATAAAATAGATTATGTTTATAGTATGACATTATAACCATTCTTGAGCTTCTTAAGCTTCCTTAAGTGGTCTGGAGGACATATGGGGACCCAAATATTTAATAATTGAATTCACCAATTGAGATCTAGTTTTATGTGTAAAAATGTAAAGAAAGATCAGTTACAATTCATCAAAAATAACATTCTTTGAATGGAACACAAAAATAAACCAGACAAAATTATTCTACAATCTTACATATCCATATATATGTGTACTTGATGCAAAATAAAAATAAAAAAATCTAGAATATCACTTGTTTAAAAAATCATAATGGTATGTCATCTTCAATTATTCGTTCATGATCGACTTTTGACATTTTCCATTTTCTAACTTTCGATCTTTTCTTTGATTGAACTTATATCAACTTTATGTGTGTTACACATACCAAATGACTATATTGACAACTTATGACATCTAACTGATAGTCTTGAAAGTGAACATGACTATCGGTTTGATGGGTTTCTTGAAAAAAATAGTCTTTTAATACGATGGATACTCTTTCATATATAAAACCGTTATCATCAAAATATTCTAATAACTTCATCTTTCCTTGTGTGTATCACATCAAATAATATTTAACCTTTTCATTGTTGTCTATAGGTGTAACGACAACAAAGACATCCCCTGCAAATAACTCATCATGTTCCAACAAGCAGTTCTCGTTAGATCAAAACACATGCACAGAATTGTACTATATATAAATTTTATATATATAGATAGTACATGTAAATCTACATTGTTTAAGAATAACAAATATGTTTGAACAATGGAAACATAAATTACCTTCTCTAATAAGATCAGAATCTATATCGTCGTCAATTGACACTATAGTTTCATTTAATTCAATATCCTCTAAGCTTGCAAGTGGTATTTTCCCCTTTGTATTAATTTCAGTGTGTCTCAAAGATTTAACATATTTATCAGATTCATTTTCACAAATGTTTGTGGATTTTGTGTCCTCTATGCAAACTGAACAAAAATAATATTTGTTTCTTCCATCAAATGAAAACACATTTTTGAAGGGTTTTGTTTTAATTGAATGCAATTTTCAAGTCCCATGTATTGTAGTGGTCTCATATGGGATTGATCCGTCTACATCTTGGATTCCAATATGCCAAAAAAACCTGCACATGGTTCAAGAATAATTTATTTAAATATAAATATGAAATGATCTCTAGATTATTTTCAACATGAAATGAGAGTGGAGATATAATAAATAAATGTACATAGATATATCAGATATCCAATAATATAATAGATAAATATCATAGATATAACCATAAACATAGAGATACAGTAATATACAATTTCTATTAATGAGCGAAATGTACAAAACTGTAGAAATACAGAGTGAAAGACTCGCTAGAATGGTGGCAGCTTATCTCTAAGAAGAGATGTGGCAGATACTCACATTCGCAAGTAGATGATTGTTACAATGAGGCTCCAAAGGCCTTTTTAACATAAATAAAATCCAAAATCCTAATCCCAGAAGATGAAAAAACAATAGTTTTGTGGACCTCGTTTTGGGTAGTTTGGTGTATCAACTTCCCGGGGGGGTAACTTTGGCATACAATCTTCGTTTGGGGCACACAATATCTCATTGGAAAGATATCGATGAGGAGATTCATTTTGGGGGATAAATACAAGCCTATGGCTATCATTGAGGTGTTTGATCTTGAAAAAATATCGTTTAGGCCCTGAAAGTTTAGGAACCGAAAAACTACTAAAAATAGTAAATTGCCAACGAACTTTTTTAAACCAGTTGGAATAGGTGGGTGGCAACCAGATCCTCCTGGATCAATAAATTTCAATATAATAAAAATGTTAAAGACAAGAACTTATTAACTTTCTCTATTGAACATGATTGAAAATCAGATTTTTGAATGTGAATAAAAATATCATGTGTGTACAACATATATATACACACACCTGTGCACATCCTTTGACAGATTATTTCCATGGCTTTGCACTTGTTTGCACCATTCAACAAATTTATAAGAAGATTCAAATCGATTGACATGAGGTTTCATTTGATACCTTCAAAGTGCTTGTTTTACACATGCCCCTGCACTGTCATGCTCTCCTTTTCTATGACCAGTCTCAAAGAAATTCCAACAATGTGTAATGTTTGATTTCTTGTGAAGAAGAAACAACCAATAGAATGATCATGAATATTTGAATTGACCCGCACATCCATCTGACCATATCTAATGTCGATCAAATCCGATCCCACGGTTTTTCAATGAATCATAAAATTTGTCAAAATAATGTTGTACAGAATGTGCATCGTGTGTTCGATCATCACTTATATAAAAGTGATATTCTTTAATAACATGTTGATTGTCATCGGTGTTTTATATGTTATCAACACTTTTTTGAGCATGTATATATAGAACGTGGAAAAATATAGAGACTTGATCAGAATGATAATATTCACTTTGTATTCTTTTTGTGCAGCGAATGTGTAATTCTCTACAAAATCAACTACAGACAAAATCACCCCTGGTGGAAAAACTTCACGGGATTGTCTGAATTGTAGGTATTTCCATCGAACTCTATGTGAATGCTTGGTGTATTTATAAATGTGTTTCTCAAACTTCTTCAAAAAATATATCACATAGATTTATCCACTTTCAAAGCAATCCTTTTGGAAATAACATTTGAAGAACTTGTAGTAGTGTTATTGATATATTCATATCTCTTCCAATTGACTGTTATATCAAACAAATATTAATCATTGATATCAATAGGATACTTGGAGTGAAATAAAATTAGATTTCCACAACAATCGCATGTTTTTCCACCAACACATTTTTTTGGTAAAATAATTCATCGCCTTCTCTTTCACATAGAATTTGGGATATAAAACCACGGATTGTGGAAGGAGGTGAACTTTCCCAGAAAGTTTTATCAAAACCAAGAAAAGTGTCATAATATAACTCAAATTCCACATGATAACGACAACAACAAGTGTCACGAATATTGATGGGTCTAACAAACCATGGTTTTTGTGCACAAATGTATTGATGGACATTTTAACTTCTTTGTGCTTTTCTTTGAACTTGTTGAACAATTATATTTGTGTCATTGGAAATATATTTTTTACATGTTCTTCATATTCACCTCGTGTTATTCTCCGTCGCAACACATCTCTTGTATGTGGTGAAACATGACATTTTGTCAACCAATATTTATAGGCCAATTGTTTAACATTTTTTGCAAGTCTATCTTTGTAGGGTTGTCTAGAAATAACTGTCCAACAAGTAATTTCATCATTTGCATCTATTTGCAATCAGAATTGTCTATGTTTGTACATTTTTTTCTTGAGGTTCCCATCGCATTTGTCATGTGTTGAGTCAAACGATATTTTATATTGCTAGATGGAACAATTGTTGTTTGTATTACTCTACGTGCAACACTGACATATTTTTTTCGAGATTTTCCAAAAGATTTTAATGCACTAGTTATATTCTCAAAGAAATTATGTTTCACCTTTGTATCATGTTTCAAATTTTGAATACTCAATAATGATGTAGCTTCTTTTATTTTTTTCGACCTTATTAGACCTCTCAAAATTTGAGCTTGTATTGCTATGGATTCATCTTTGAAAAAGTATTATACATATTCTTAACACGATATATTATAATATGGTCAATTTTTTTGTCTCCAAATTTGTAAGTATCAAAAAATTTTAACATTTCATCATCAATGTTTTTTCTTTTTTGTAAGTAAGTATATATATAAAAAACCTTTCAGAGCCAAAAATTACAGTATCGCCATGTTAATCCGAGGATTGTAATTACTGAATTTCCCCGGAGGGAAACCAATTCATCCAGTGCCTTCTAAACCAAAACCGACCCAATATTCATACATCAGTTTTAAACATCTGGAACATAATCGCCCCATGGGGAAACCAATCTATTTGAGCTTCTATAGCTTCTAGGAATGACTTATGACAAACAAAAAGAGATTTTTCCAAAAGTACAATTGTCAAAATATAAACAAAACTAAAAACATGCCATGCAGTCTGACACCTGTGCAGATGTCATGGCTCAGGCAGTCGACGTGTTACATGCCACATTGTCCAATGTAGGTGCTTGGAGAGTCGAAGCCAAGACTGTTGTCACATTGTCCACTGCTGACATTTGGCGATTCGGAAAAAAGACCATCGTCGAGGCCGCTGGTGCACTAGGTCCCCTTCTTGTCCATAATTTTTAGACGGAACCGTAGGTCATCCACCTCCTTGCAGACCTAGAACACTAGGTCTTGCAAAATTGCAAGGTCGTCTTGAAACTTTGCACAGGTGGTGCAATCCAAGCAGGAGTGGGGCTAGTCTTTTGGTTTCTCTTGGTGGATGGAAATCTCCTCCCATGGATATTGGACTGGTCGTGAGTGAAATGGCAGTGACGCAGGAGCTGAATTCTCAGGCGAATTTGGCGGGACAACCAAGGCAAGTTGTGAGTAAGAGGCTAGGTCTGAAAATGGCCCTAAAGAAAATCCCAGTGAGTTTCCCAGGAGGTAGAACCACTCGAATCGGCAAGCCCAAGGTAAGAAAAGAGGCGGGAGGCTGCTTTGGTTCTAAGAGGACTGGCTAGAGGAGGAGGTCAAAGAAGGAGGAGAGTTGTGCGAAGGTGCGGGGGCAAGCTGAGGCCGAATGGCCATGCGTGGCCTGTTTTGGTACCAGGCCAAGCCCCACTTGGATTTCCCCCATAGTCGAGGCATGGCTGAATCAAGAAGGAGGTAAGCATACACTGAAAATTGGCTAGCATAGCAAGTGAGCACCAGGGAGGAGTGAAAACCACGTGAAGGCTCTAGTGAAAAGAGGAAGAACTGATGAACCAACCGAGGAGCACCAAGGTATGAATAATGGTGGAGAGGGAGGGCACACACATGCAGAGGTGACCACAATAATGGAGGCTCCATAGATCAGATGAGGAGGCAGAGAAGAGCGCACTCGAAGTGTTAATGGCACATTGGTATGAGTGAAGGCTACGTAAATTCATGGTGTGGGAGGAGGGGAGGTGCATGCGCCAGTCACGTGGCTGGTACTGCGCTGGCAGGCGTCGCCCCCTCCATATTGACACATGTGCTCAACTAACACCCCATCTGGGGTTATAAAATTTAAAGGACATGGGGGTGGGTTTTGATCCACTTATGTGTGCACGGATCACGATATTATTTAATATAATATCTATGGGTGCAACCACGTGTTTGATCACTACCTCAAGGTGCCCCCAAGGCTCCAAGTTAGGCCCTCACGGTAATTGAACCTTTCCCAACGGTGAAAAACTCCTCTCTTTTCACCATTGGATCCAAACCCTTTGGACATTTCTTCATCAATGTTGATATATCCTACATATTTCAATTTAACTTATATTAAAAAACTAAACTAGATCATAAAATAATTAAACTCTACAAGTGTTTGAATCTTGCATTATCTAAATTAATGTACATACTTGTAGGTGATTCGACTTCTGCTTCAATTTCGGTTCCAACGACTTCATCGATGTTATGAGGCAAATCTTTTTTTTTTTTTAATATTAAATTCAAATTATAATTAATTATATTAAAAAATAATTTAAATTTGAATTCTAAACTTAATCTAGACAATATGTATGCATACCTGGTTGGACTTCTTCTTATTGAGAATCCAGATGCAAATCTGTATTTACATCATCATTATTTATTCCTTCAATATTTTCACGTTCTTGTTTCTTTCTCCAATAACACTCTTTCGCTTGTTCATTATGACAATATATCGAGTGCAATCATATTTTCTCTTGCGCAAAAATTTTTTGACTATGATTGTTCAATCTGTAAAGGTTTTTAAAAAAAATTAACATTTTATAACACAAAAAAAAAAATTCAAACCTCAAATATTTTAGGTCAAAAACATTTTTTAAAAGTAATAAAAAATAGATTTTATAATCATATTGTAAAAGATTTGGAAAAGATTGTTATATAAACCAAAATGTTTTTAAAAGAAATTTTGCATAAAAAATAGATTTTAAAGAAAATTTAAAAAAACCTTTGATCTTCAAAAAAATTTGTTTCTGAAAAACTTCTTTGTGACAAAAATGATTCAAAAATAATATCAATAATTTGATACAAATTGTTTAAAAAAACTTACTTTCAAAAAAATTCTCTTTGGTATATTAAGAAGTTTCTTATGAAAGCGTTCACCTTGAAAATAATGTTCAAGAAAGCCTCCACCTTGAAAATAATGTTCAAGAAAGCCTTCAATATATAAATTGTTGCTCCAATAAAAACAACAAAAACCTTGTTTCAAACTTGTTTCAAACTTGTTTCAAACTTGTTTCAAACAACGAGAAAGTTGCTCCAAACTTTTCTTTAGTGGCTCCACATAACCAAAAATATGAACTGAGGGAATGAATTGTGCAAAAGAAGTTCATTCGAAAGCATATTTATATGATTTTGCACCAAATAATATGCCAAACGATGTGTCCCTTCATTTCCTTCTCTTTAGTGTCTCTACATAAGAGAAAATATGGGGTGAGGTTGTACAAAAGAAGTTCAGCCGAAAGCATATTTATATGATTTTGCGCCAAAACGATGTGTCACTTCGTATCTTTCCGGTCGACGGAATTTTGACATAACCTTTTCGGTCGAAAAGATTACTTTTCGATCGAAAGATTCGAAGTCCATTTATTTCTAACGACTTTCGTTAAGAATAATGTTTCGGTCGAAAAACTGCAACTGGGACAGTTTATAGAAAACTCTCAATTCTCTCCAGCGTACTTCAACTTTGGAGGTAGCGGACTCCTGCAAATACAAAGAATTTAGTTTTGGAACTGATAACAACATTTGTAGAAATGAATCTAATTTTAGTTGATATAATTCATATTCATTTTTATTGTTTTTAGCCAATTTTAATTAATTTTTCAAAAAAATCACTACATAATATTTTTAGGTGACACTAAGATTGAGTAAAATGAAAAATCTATATCTGTAACAGTGGAAAATTATGGAAAATTTATATTAATAATCTTTAGACTGTCATATTCAAAAGGGTGTTTTTAGATTTTGCTCCTAAGTAAAAATTAAGAAAATTACATGACGGGTAAAAAAATGTGTTTAACATCTGCAACTTTTTTTAGATTGGCTAACTTCAAAAAAATGTAGAAAATGTAATATTCATCCGTTAGATTCAAAACTATAGTCAGCATAAAATAGAGTCTTTGTAGATTGTTGCAACATATTTCATTTGTCATAAACAAAAGTTTAATAATGGATACATTATTGAGGAGTTTTGTTTTTACTGATTTTTCTTTAAATTAAATGGAGAATGTTTATTTTAACAAATTTTAAGATAAATTTGATTCGAAATGGATTATCATATTATTTTTCACTTATTTTAGTATTTTTTGGGTGAAAACATTGGAGAAATTAGTTTGCAAGGTCCATTTTAGTGGCAGATCTCACTTTGAATATTTGAAGTCTTGAACCTTCTACAATCATTTTGAGGCATCAAACCACATTTTTGGGGGTCAAAAATTTCCAAGCATAGCTCCCATTGCCTTTGATGTTATTGTACACAGAGAGACCTTTCCATTGGTGTGATAATTGCCTCAATTGGCGCTGGAGTTGGTATGCGGAAGTTATGTCACCACCGTACTAGTGGATGCCCATTCGTGTGGACTTTTAAGAATATTCTAGAAGGTCCAAAAACTTACGACTAATTGAATGTTGAAGATGCAAAATCCCTAACCCTACATAGCTTAAGGCTTTAGCATTGTATTTGTTCCATAGTTGAGGAGCACATTTAAGAGTGGTATTTTGAGAACACTACAAAGACGGTAGGAGAAGGTAGGAGACTTTGTAGCAACCATTGATACCCCAATGTTAAAAGATAGTGAGTGCTCATTCCTTTGTATTTGTTTTTCATAAATGAAGAAAAGACAACAAAACATAAGTTTCACCTTCTAGTTTCTCCCAAATACATTTTATTTTCATGGTGTGGATGGTATATAAATTTACTTGTTCTTTCATTTTCATTTTCATATTTCACTAAACAAATTACTTCAATAAAATATACATGACAATTTATAAGTTAAAATTTTATAACTATAAAACTAGCACAGCCACATAATTGTGGTTGATCAACGCCGAAAGGTTGATAAGATGAAAAGAATATATTAAATTTTATTATTGATTAACAAATAAACTGTTGGGCTTCATTTATCTGATGTTAATATTTTAATTCCTGTTAATCACTTACGTGGCAATCAATTAGCTATCAAAGTAATTTTTAAATATGATTAGGTAAATGTAAAAAAGTAAACACATAAACGGATGTCTTTATAATAGCTAGAAAGTTAATGAGTGAAATCACAGCCATTTATTTTGTGTGACTACTAAGAATATTCTAGCCATATTCAATCTTGTCCATAGAAAACTTATTAAGCACTAAACCCCTATTAAATCTTCCCATTGTCAATAGGTGTACGCTTTTCGGCGTAATAAAAAAAATTGAAATTATAACTTAATATATAAAAAAAATTATCAAAATGAAAACCAATATTTATATTTATGATCGTATGGTAAAATTGGTGGATACTAACCCAAAATCACTTTAAAATTAACCGACTTCTCAGGCGGATGTTGTTCATCGTCCATGGTAGATGCAACGAATGAAGGCATCCGCTGCAAAAGTTCAGAATGTAGGATTTGATATATGTGCAGTCGGCGTCTTGTTGCTTTTCGATGCTCAACACTTTTAAATCTCCTAGTTACGCCGAAAGGCGTACACCTATTGACAATGGGCACAATTAATGATCTTTTAACCTTATTTAAATTTAAACACTAATCTGATGGCTATGCATTGAAGATGCTAGCATATTTTTAGTCGTCCTCCAAAATCAATGGATCAGATTTATTGTTGATAACTTTCTTGCATTTATCAAGGCGTCCACCTATTGACAATGGGCACAATTAATGATCTTTTAACCTTATTTAACTTTAAACACTAATCTGATGGCTATGCATTGAAGATGCTAGCATATTTTTAGTCGTCCTCCAAAATCAATGGATCAGATTTATTGTTGATAACTTTCTTGCATTTATCAAGGCGTCCGTTAACATGTTTACTTTTTAACATTTACCTAATCACATTAAAAAATTACTATAAGGATATATAATTGCCACGTTCCATTTATCAACCTTGTTATCGCGCGGTTTGTAGGAAAGATCTAGAGAGCTTGAGTCAGGGCTTGAAACCGGCGTAACAGGAGCTTCCCCACCCACTGTCACCTCGATGGGGGGCTCTTTCTATTTAGGAGGGTTGGTCCAAGGGAGACGTCCCTAAGGCAATCTGGATTGATGAAAGGCTAAAGGATAACAGACCAAGTCAAAGAAGTTCCCTTTCACAGATTGCTGCCCAAGTGAGATAGTCAAGAAGAAATATCCACTGATGATGCACCTGTTTGCGAGACAAAACAAATACAACTAGAATGTGCTTGCAGTGGGTTAGTACTTCATAAAC
>ML843132.1:30962-41312 GCA_009831015.1 Picea engelmannii
CTCATGTCTAAGTCTTAAGGAACAATTTACAGCTTTGTGACCAAAGTTAGAACAGTAGAAACAATATCCATAGAAAAATTCTTTGTACCTGGAAAATGGTTGTCTTCTTTGAGCAAATCGATTTCTTCCATGCTGATGATTTCCTTGAGCAAGGAGTGTATTATTTCCTTGTTCTACAGATTCATTTCTGGCACCTTTTTCTTTACTCCTCCTGGGTGGTTGATTATCTTCCTTTGTTTTTACAGGTTTGTTGTTGTCATTGGTTGTAGATTTGACAAACTTGATGAAGTCTTTGTTGCTTGGATGACCACTACTTGATCCCTCTTCATAAACCAACCCTATTTTCAAATTTGGATTCCTTTGCTAATTCAGAATGGTGGCTAATCCTTCTGAGGCTTTGATACTTGACAGATTTTGATGATACAAGGCTTGAAACTTCTCCAACTCTTTCCTAGTTTTCACTAGTTCTTCTTCCAGAGCTTTACATCTTGCCTTATTTTCTGATAACTGTTGTTTCAGAATGTCCTCGATTTTATTTGCCTCTTCTAATTCCACTTTTAGCAGGGCAAAGTCTTTATCAGGTTATTTACTATCTTTCTCGAACTGTATTAGCAATTTTTTTTTCTTTCTGCTCTTAATTCTGAGTCTGTCAATCTCTTCCAGTGCACTGATTAGTTCTCCTTCCATATCAACCACAACTTCTTCTTCATTAGCCTCACTTCCTGTGATTTTATTATCATAATCATCTTGGGACATAAGCATGAAGTCATTATCCTTATCTTCACACGAGGAGTCACTATCTGTGTCTTCTGAAGAGTTAACATCGTTTACACATAAACTTTTCTTTCTACCAAATCTCTTAGGTTTGAACATCTTTTCACCTTCAGATTTCTGATCATGTTTCTTGTGTGGACATTTATTTGAAAAATGACCTATCTTACCACAGTTGAAACATTTGAAGGGCAACTTACCTTGGTACTTGCCTGATCCTTTCTTTAGTCTTCGAATGAATTTTTCTTCAATTTCATCAGGCTCTGAATCTTCATTCTTATCTGCTTTAAATGATGCTTCTATAGATGTGGGTTTATCTGTAACTATCCTCATTTCATATGTAGTCAACGTTCCTAGAAGTTGATCAAAAGCCAAAGCCTTTATATCATTAAGTTCTTCTATAGCTGAGACCTTTGGGTTGAACCTATCTGGCAGAGATCTCAAAATTTTCTGAACTAAAGACGGTTCCTCAATGTTTTCACCAAGTGCTTTCATTTCATTTACTAGTTCTTCAACTCTTAGAAAATACTTCCCAATGGTTTCATCTTCTTTCATCTGTAGAATTTCAAACTGTACTCTGTAGGTTTGAAGCTTGGCATCTTTTACCTTCTCATTACCTTCATAACTGCTAATGAGTTTATCCCACATTTCTTTGGCAGTTTGAAGATGCATCACCTTTACAAACTCGGCTTCTGCAAGTCCATTCAAGATAGCATTCATTCCCTTAGAATTAAAGCTAAAATCTAACTTATCATCCTTGGAAGCTAGCACAACAGGCTTTATGTATCCAGTCTCTACTACATCCCAAACATCAACACTTAAGGCCATTAGGTATGTTCTCATTCTAACCTTCCAGAAGGCTAAGTTTGTTCCATTGAACAGAGGGGCTTTATTGGTTGAATTTACTTCATGGCTTGACATGTTTAAGCTCTAGGATCTACCCTTAGATAAAAGGGGTCAGCTCTGATACCAATTGTTGGACAACTGAGAGGCGAGGGAGGGGGTGACTCAATTGTTACCATGCTTAAACAATTATGCTTATTTTAAACTCTTTACAGAGAAATCAATGACAATCAAAATAATGCAGGGAAGTAAGCAATAGAAAATTCAACATCATTCACACATATGAGATACACAGAGACAGATATTTCCTGAGGAAACCCATAACGGGTAAAAAACTCTTCTTCTTTACACGATAAGTAATCTTTACATTCTATACATTATAATACTTATGAGCACCAACTCATAATGAGGCTACAACCTCTATTTTGGAAGCTGCTACTTGCTGAGAGCACCAACTCTCTGGATTCTCTAGCACCCACTAGAAGGAAGCACCGACTCCCTAGTTTCTCTAGCACCCACTAGAAGGAAGCACCAACTCCCTGGTTTCTCTAGCACCCACTAGAAGGAAGCACCAACTCCCTAAGAGTTACAACACCAACTGGATGGAAGCACCAACTTCCTAAGAGTTCCAGCACCAACTGGATGGAAGCACCAACTTCCTAAGAGTTCCAGCACCAACTGGATGGAAGCACCAACTTCCAATTACACAGGCACTGACCTATATATCAGAGAACCAATGTTCTCCCTTGCACCACCCTGCCACCCTGGTTTCTCTGGATGAAACCAAATGGAAGCTACAACTCCCTATGTTCAAGCACTCACTTGAACCTCTAAGGACAACAGTCCTCCCTAGCACCTCCCTACCACCCTGAAATATTAATCTTTGGTACTGAAACTTATTACAGTGATATAATGTTCATCAATGGATTACCAATCTCATCACTGTTCTGTTACACTGCCCTTCTCTGTCGGCCTCACTGTCTTCCTGCACACATGCCTTGCGCTTTCTGTTCTTCTGCCTTTTATGCTCTGTGCGCCATGTCCATTCAATGCACCATTCCTCTTCTGTGTATTTCAGTTGTTGCACACTGCCTCCTTCTACACGCCTGAATCACTCTCAACAACAACCCTCATCTCTTCTTTGTTTTGCATTCTTATAGTCTCTGTGCACCTTATGCATACTATATGCACAATTCTTCTGCGTGCTCTCCACCCCGCCATTGTTCTCCACATCGGGATATTCACTGCCACTCCACATTGCCATCGCTTCACTCCCTCAAGCATCAACACACTCTCTATGTTCTGCATGTTCTCCTCATGTCGAGTCCTCTTCCTGATCATCATGGCAATTCCTCAGCTTTTCTAGCGGTTATACCCATGCGTTCATCATCACTGGGTGTTATGTTGAGATTCCTTGGCATGTCTAGTAGTCGAGACTCTTCATCTTCTCTATCATAATCGAGCTCATCCTCTCTGTTGCAGTTACAGGCTTCAACGCTCTTCCATCTGTCAATCGCCTCTATGAACAGTCTTCATTCCACTGGCAAATGCCTTGAGACTCTTCAAATCCTCTGGCAATCACACTGAGGCCTCTTTGATTTTTCTGTGAAAAAACAATCAGTGGTTTCTGGCAGTTACATTGTGAACCTCTTGAGCCTTATGGCTTTGGCACCTTTCACCTTTCCTTTCACATGTGGCCTCAGGTGGTGACCACATGCCTGTTCAGAAGGTGCTTTTTCGATTCACATTTCGACAATTCCTGTTGTGAGGCATCTCGACTCTCCAAGTCGCGATCTCTGAAATGGAGATTAGCTTCATGCTAGATCCTCCCTTGAGCCTTCGTCAATGTGACCATAGGTTATGACCATGGGCCAATTTTGAACACGCATTTCACATTTTGGCATTTCGACATTCCTGTGGTGAAGAGTCTCGACTCTTCATGTTACAATCACCGAAAAGGAGCTTAGCTTGGTGCTAGCTCCTCCCTCTCACATGACCACTGACGGTGACCACAACCTACACCAAAAGGTATTTCGACATTTTGAATTTTGGTGTTTCGGCATTTCTATGGTGAAGTGTTTCGACACTCCAAGTCATGAACCCCAAAATTTTTGGCGTTTCGCATTTCGACATTTCTGTGTTGAAGTGTTTTGACACTCCAAGTCACGAACCTCGAAATTTTCGGTGTTTCGACATTTTTGTGTTGAAGTGTTTTGACACTCCAAGTCACGAACCCCGAAATTTTCGGCGTTTCACATTTTGCAACTTCAGGACTCCTGTGATGAAGAGTCTCAACTCTTCATGTTGTGATCATCGAAACTCCAAAATCGAGTCAAATCAACGATCCACAATCTTGATGGTTCGACGATCCATATCTTTTCGTGATTTCGCATATCTCGAGTTCCTGTCGTGATTTGCTTCCTTGAATCCTCCAACTCCTGATATCTGAAACTCCGAAATGGAGTTAGATCAACAGTCCACAATCTCCCTTTGATCAACGACTCAGATTAAGTCATGGTTTCGCATTTCGTGATTTCGTCATTCTTGTCATGAGTGTTCTTGACACCTCCAAATCCCAGTATCCAAAACTCTGAAATGGAGTCAGATCAACGGTCCACTATCTCCCTTTGATCAACGACTCAGATTAAGTCGTGGTTTCGCATTTCACAATTTCTACGTTCTTGTCGTGAGTGTCCTAGACACCTCCAACTCCCGGTATCCGAAATTCCGAAATGGATATTAAGTCGTGGTTTCACATTTCGCGATTTTCTGCCGTGAGTTGCTTCCTTGACTCCTGGAGTTTACGATTTTGAATGGTATCCAACGATCACTTGTTGAAATTACCATTTCCATGCCATTATCCTTGCACTGTTGGTCGTGATCTTTGCCATCAATGACAAACACGCATACTCTGCACTATCTCTTCTGATCTTATCGAGCTTGCGCTGCTGTGTCTTCCCAAAATACTTCTGGTGCCCACCTGGCACATTCTTCCTGTACTTAAGCCATCGTCGTTGTTGTACTTTCCATCAATGACAAGAATACACTGCCTCTAAAACATGCCAACAATTTCCTCCCTTGGCCATGGTATAGGTCTTGAAACCCATTCTTTTTATTCAAAACATACTAATGGTGCACATATTCCCAAATAGAGGCATTTTTCATGGCCATTAAGCATAAAGAAACTTCATTTAGGGGAGAAGGCCCTGATTTTCTTACCTTGGTGATGATATAAACCTTGAATTACATATATGGTGCAAAAAAAATCCTAATGGCACCCATATCCCACTAGAAGGTCAAATATATCTTAAATAATATCTACATGGTTATTTGAGGCCTAGTTCATGGCCCTTGAATTTGAGAACTTTCATTGTGAGCTTAATGTTCTTGTTTTCTTTCCCTAGACATGGTACAAGCCTTGAGAACCATTCTTATTATGAAAAAACTATTAATGGCACCAAAGATCCCACACAGAGGCTAAATTTGTTTACATATGTCTTGTGTTGTATTTTGACAACTTCATCATGAAGCTTAATCCTAAGAAGATTTAAATAGGACGTAAAAAACTTATGTTCTTTCCCTGACCATGGACAAGACCTAAGTTCCATACATGGTGTGAAAAAATTGTGAATGACACCCATATCCCACCCAAGCACCATAGTCTATTAAATAGGATAGATGTGGTGGTTTGAGGTCTTGTTAATGGTCAATGAGCCAAAGAAACTATGTTTAGGACCTAAGGCCCTTTTTTCCTCTCTAGTCATGGTACACACCTTGAGACCTATTCTTATAATGAAAACGTACCAATGGTTCCAAATGCAACTATATTGCAACTATATTCTCAAATATTGGTGAGTGGTCAAATGCAACTATATTGCATCTTATGCAACTATATGCAACTATATTGCAACTTATGCAACTATATGCAACTATATTGCAACTTATGCAACTATATGCAACTATATTGCAACAATTTCGTATGCAACTATATGCAAATATGAAACTATACACAACTATTCAACTATATGCAACTATGCAGCATGGAACTTATGCAACTTAAGCAACTTTATGAAACTTATGAAACTTTACGCAACTTTATGCAACAATGAAACTTATGCAACTTATGCAACTATGCAACTATATGCAACTTATGCAACTATGCAACTATATGCAACTATATGACGGATAGGTGTGGCAATTTAAACTTTATGCAACTAAATGAAACTATATGCAACTATATGATGAATAGGTGTAGAAATTTAAACTTTATGCAACTAAATGCAACTATATGCAACTTTGTTGGTACTATATTGCAACTTATGCAACTATATTGCAACTTATGCAACTATATGCAACTATATTGCAACAATTTTGTATGCAACTATATGCAAATATGCAACTATATGCAACTTATGCAACTTAAACAACTTTATGGAACTTATGCAACTTTACACAACTTTATGCAACTTTACGCAACTTTATGCAACAATGCAACTTATGCAACAATGCAACCTATGCAACTATATGCAACTATGCAACTATATGACATATATGTGTGAAAATTTCAACTTTATGCAACTATATGCAACTATATGATGGATAGGTGTGGCAATTTCAACTTTATGCAACTATATGCAACTATATGCAACTGTGTTGGTACCAAAAACGTATATTGGCACAATAACTTATCTTCTTGTTTTAACGAGTTTAGGTACCACTAAATAGGTATATGTCGGATCTATATTCCTCGAGTGATGATCAAGATATAGTAAGAGAGGTTGAAAGTGAGACGAGTTGTACTAGATCTACTGGCTCTAGATCAACTAGGTTGGAAAAGGTAAGGAAAAGATTATGTACCCGCATGCAATTTTTTATTGCCAACGGAGGGTCGTGTAATTATGATGCTGAGAAAATAGGTGACATTGAGTTTCCCTTGAGGTATAAACATATAGTGCAACGATGGGCACCTAAGGAGCTACCTGAAGTGGACACAATTTTCGTCATCGGTGGGAGGATGTATCGCATTGCTCCTTCGTCCTTACATGGATTAGGGTTATTTTCCATGGATGGCATAAAGGTCGGCTATGGCACTGTAACTGAATTGATGGAGTATGTCGGACCATTATACAAATACAATCACTAGTTGATGTTGGTCTGATATACGCAAAGTATGCGAAGATACAGAGTTGCCGCAAATTATATACAACTACTAGATAACAATCAAAATAAAGGGGAAACTATGTATATTGATGGAAGACCAAAAGCTACTGGAAACATTGCAAGATTTGTAAATAGTACACGACCAGTGGAAACAACTAAGAAACCAAATTGCATATTTGAGGCACGCGAAGGAAATCATATATTTGTATGTGCAACAAAAACAATAGTTCCAGGTGACGAGTTGTTGATTGATTACAACTTAAATCGAATAGATGGAGGGGGTGTGACTATGGGAGTAAATATCTTACATACCATTCAACTCAACCTTTGATCAATCATTGTTACAATTTATCGCTACAATATTTCAAATTTTTACTGCATAAATTTTTTACAATTACTTTCATAACTCTTGTTGATTAATTTATTGTCTCAACATCTATCCAGGGTGACCGTGGAAAGGCACCCACTTCGCCTCAATAGGTAAATGTTAAATATAGTAAAAACTTATGACTACAACAACTAAATTTCAGAAATTTCATTATTTTTTTCTGTTATTACTGCAATATTTCATTTTCTTAATGTTACAGGTGAATTTCATAACTTTTATTGATTGATTTATTGTGTCAACATCTATTCAGGGTGACCGTGGTAGAAAATCACCCACTACATCTCTCTAGGGTGACCGTGGAAAGGCACCCATTGCGCCTCAACAGGTAAATGTTAAATACAGTAACAACTTATGACTACAACAACTAAATTTCTAAAATTTCATTATTTTTTTTTCTGATATTACTCCAATATTTCATTTTTTAAATGTTACACGTGAATTTCATAACTTTTGTTGATTGATTTATTGTGTCAACTTTTGTCCAGGGTGATCGTGTCCAAGTTTCACCCACTACATCTGCCCAGGGTGACCGTGGAAAGGCACTCACAGTGCCTCACCAGGTAAATGTTAAATACAGTAACAACTTATGACTACAACAACTAAATTTATGAAATTTTGTTATTGTTTTTCTGATATTACTGCAATATTTCATTTTTTTAATGTTACAGGTGAATTTCATAACTTTTGTTGATTGATTTATTGTGTCAACATCTGTCTAGGGTGATTGTGTCCGAAAATCACCCTTTACATCTGTCCAGGGTGACCGTGGAAACACACGTGCAGTGCCTCACCAGGTAAATGTTAAATACAGTAACAACTTATGACTACAACAACTAAATTTCTCAATTGTTAAAGTTCATCTCATTAATTTTATTCATCAATGTGTTGTGGCATGGTCAACATGGGAAGGCTCCCACAAAGGATATTGATGAGGACGAGATATTTTATTCGACTGACCCAATGACAATTGTAACAAAGGCCTTGAAGAAGGATAACATAGAATATCTAGGT
The DNA here is from genome assembly GCA_009831015.1 of Picea engelmannii. NCBI lineage: Eukaryota > Viridiplantae > Streptophyta > Pinopsida > Pinales > Pinaceae > Picea > Picea engelmannii. The sequence continues at coordinate 39,136 of ML843132.1, forward strand.
TTGATTAGCAAAAGACCCCTGACACAGGAGGACAGAGTAAGAATTGTAGAGCTACAAAATACAATAACTAATTTTGGGGTAAGTGGCATCTTCACATATTTTTATTAGCTATGACAATTTCATATCCGTTTTTTAGTTTTATATTTTGTATATGATCTGATAAAGAAAATTTTTCCATTTGTAGGAGTTTTTAAACCCCGTGTGTGGGGAACGTGCCGATCCTGCAACTGCTATAGGTAGCAGTGATGGTCCAATGCAAAAAAAAGGTCAACATAGCAAAGTGAAAGTGAGGCTTTTTGAGCCTCCTGAGGTTCCCCTTGAATCCATTGATGAGCAAAATGATTTTGACCGGCATGACATGCCGAAGCATGATGAGTTAGGGCCTATGACTCCACATGATGACTCCAGAGAGGAACATAGTGTAGATGGATAGGATACTATTTTGCATGGAGTAGAACGAATTAAAAGAACTGGAAAAACACGGCTAGCATAAACTAGGCCAGGGTGGCTACGGAAAACTAAAAGCCCGAATAGTAAGATTTAAATGATTAACTGTGGTTAATATTTATTTAACAGTAGCGAACAAATATATTTTTTTGTTATGGTATTTTTAATGGTGTTATGCATTGCAGTTAAATATGTTCGACACTGCTGCCACCTAGGACGACCTAAAGCTTGGTTACAAGCATGGTTTTATAAGTGTGATTGAATATAGAAAAAGCTTGGGCCAAACTCCTATCTCCCCAGCCACGCAGGTAAATCAAATGAATAATGAAATCGCAGTAGCATGCTTGTAAAGTCTATTCATATTTTATTATATCACCCTTAACTAAGTATTTATGTTTGTTTTCAAGCAACAGTGCTACCATACTAGTGAATCCAACGGTATTCAACAAACACCGCGTCATACAAGGGTGCACATGTTCAGTGATAGTGTAGAGCAAAGTACCCATTCCGGTATGTATGCTTCAGAATTAGAAATATTTACTGTGATTGTAGATATTTATTTTTTAACTTATACTTATATATTATCTTCTCAAAATTGAAGAGCATGTAGCTCAGGAGGGTGAAATATGAGAGCAACCAAGTGGACAGGAAATTAACACACCAACTGTCATAGCTACAGAGATAGGTAAAGAGAAATAGTGTAATGTTAATCAAAATAATGAATTAGTTATCTCAATTATATTTCAACATATCGATATGATCATTTTCGTTGTTCCAGTTCACGACCCTGAACAGATGTGAGCTAACCCTTCTCAGCAACGTACCAGAAGTATGGTACATGAATGCACACAAATAATAGAAGGATAGGGCACACGGAATACAATGTCCTTGGATGATTATGATGTCCCAATTGTCTGTTTTATCAATGTAAAAAAACAAAAATCAAAGAAAAATTAGATGTATAAATTCATGTCTTGTATTTGGATCTTTATCGATGTTTATATGTTCATATGTTTTGATGACTATCCTAGTTATGCATGAATCTCTATATGTTTTCTATATAAAGAAAATCATTTGTTGGGTATGGGCAATTGAGAGCGATGTGAAGGGGGGGAGGCTCCATATGAGATTCCACCTTCACGTGGTTGGCCCTGTTCAGTAGAGAATAACCTATTCTCGAAACAAAGAGAATCTCATTAAGGTATGCGACAACTTAATTTTTTTCTAGAGTATTTTACATAACTAAATGCATGCTTATTTGCTTATTAATTATTTACTCATATAAAAAATTTGTCTTTTATGATTCATGCAGGTCTTGGTGATGGAAATGCATCTCGTGGACAACTCTTATCAAGATGTATGGGCTAATGGATTTGGCGAAAGGACAATGAAAAGGTAAGGGTTTTGATGTGTTTTTAAAAGTAGGCTTTATACTAGTGAAAGTTCACAATCCTCATGAATATGTAGATATTGATATATTTGCCAAGTTCCATGTGGTGTTTTTATTGTCTAATTTATTTGTTATTGTCAAGTTATTTGCCAAATTTAATGTGTAGATATTGCATATATGGCAAGATCCATGTGGTCTTTTTATTGTCTAATTTATTTGTCCAATTTAATGTGTAGGTGGTTGTACAGTACATCGAGTGTACACCCTTTACCTAGCTCAAATTTCAACTATAAATCTAGAACCCTAAAGAGGTATTTTAAATATAATTTTGGCTTACTTT
>ML843133.1:0-38931 GCA_009831015.1 Picea engelmannii
GGAGTGCATGTAAGCCTACATTCAAAACTAGGGGTGCATATTTGGCAACAATTATAACATCCATCATGTTAACAACCATTGTTTGGGCTATAGGAATCTGAGGATTGATTGGAGATAAAGAGGTGGATGTTGGAATGGATGATGAAGGAGTTGAAGGCATCTGAGGTTCCTTGGAAATGTGATTCTCAGGGCTAGCAAATTCAAGTTGCTTGTGATAATGGAGAAACATAGATTCTTTAGGTGCAACGTTACCATTGAGGGATGAGGTATATCTCTAAGATAAGGTGGATTTTCTTAGTTTCCTTTCTGGCTTAGAGACTATTGTTTCCTTATCAGGGTTGGGATGAGCCTTAGTGTCTTTGATGTGCTCAGATTTGGATCTCTTGAGTCCTTTTCTAGGAGCCAATATTTCTTTTGTGAAGTTTACTTAGTGGAGTCGCCGGGTGAAATATGGTAGTCTGAATGTGTCTGATATTTGTTCAACATCAAAGGTCATATCTAATCATTTTCATTCTCCCAGAGAAATATATTTCGTTTCTCTGTTCCCCGAAAGTGGCATCGGAAGATGTTGGTCCTAAAATCTGCACCTGACTGCTAAAGGGCAAAGCTAGGCCACCTCAAGTTTTGGAATGGTTGTTTTTTTGGTTATTTTTTTTTATTTTGGCTAGTTGGAGGGTTGTATTACCAATACAATAACATGGTTGGGTTATAAAAATGATATGCATGAGGGTCCTCCTTGTCTGGTGGCACACAAATGACATACAAGTGAGATAATAGAGGAAAGAACATGGGAAACGAAAAACCACTCAATGAATAATCTGTTGTAAGAAGTTTAATACTTAAAATATTATTTCAAGGAATTAAACATGTATCAAAAACACAATTACTCCCACATGTTGCAATAGAAACAAAAATTCACCAAAGAATTAACTGTTTTATAGGTTGCAGATCAGTAAAGACAAGTTATACAGTAGCTGAAGGAAACAAAATGCACTTTGCACAAATAAAAAACTGCATTCAAGCTAAGATAAAAACACATGTATATTTTGACATAAACACAATGTCATCAAGAGTATATTCACTAGGTAGATATATTTAATCCATGCATAGAATAGGTTCAACCAGTTTGATGTATTGATACTCTTTTTCCCAAAAATCGAGCCCTCAAAACATACAAAAATTGCATATTTATCAAATTTGTAGAGGCTCTCATTCATATGGAACTGAGGATTAAATCTACACCATCAATTGTAAAACAACTTATTAACTTAACTGAAACACTATTGGAGTATAGTAATGTATACTTCGAACTTGACTTAGTAAAAAAGGAGTGGTTCATATCACACATAAAAGACCAATTATTATGCCTTAATCTAAAAGAGTCTTGCAATTAAACAACTAAAAAATTCTACTAGCAATAAAACTAGACTGATGCATATGCTGGAGTAAATTGAACTCTGACAAAAAATAACTAGGAGTGACTGAACTGAAATCTCTATCGAGCATTGGTGTCCATGTGCGTTTTTGGAGGCCACCGAGAGATAAATAGGTGTGTTTCCATATTCTTCAAGCACTCCTTCAAATTATCTCCTTTAGAAAGTAGCAAGTCTTCTGGTGCTTCTTCTAGAGTCTTTGATATTTCTTCTGCAGTATGGAGTATATTTTCCCCAATTCCTGATTATGGTGTTGCAAGCTCTAAACTTGTAGCTTCATTTTATGCACTTGCTGGTTGTCATCAACCTTCTTTGTTTTGACCTTGATCTGTTTCTCCTTCATCTCTTTCTATGTGATAAACTTGCTATGGTCAACTAGTATTGTGCTTCTAGTTCTATAATTGTGTATAAGTTCATGATCTTTCCCTTTAGTTCCTTTAGTGGACCCCTAAACTCTCACAATGTCATCTTTAAATTCTAGTTTGATGTCTTACAAATTGTGGCAAGGATCCCTTGCATGTGGTGAGGTTCCAATAGAGTCTTGCTTGAGATCAAATCCATAATCTTGTATTCCTTGTTGACTAGATTCTGAAGGATACTCCTTCTTCACTGTAATAAATGGTGTTTTTGTAGCCTCATTCTCACTAGAATTTGATTTTTCTCTTTTCACGATCATACCCTTTAACACATTGACTTCCATTTCCTCCATGCTGGCGAATTCGAGACTATCATCATCATCGATCAGAATCAACTGGGTGTCCTTTAGTAATGGTTTGAATAGATCTTTAGATTTCATCCTCAACTGATTTGTAATTCTTTTCTTTTTGTTAGGTTTTCTTGGAAATTCAAAGTTTTTCTCACCCTTCATTTTCCTGTCCTGTCTGGCTGGAGGATACATTTTAGGTGGAGCTTCTATAGGAATAAACTTCTCTTTAATTACTTCCTTTGTGCATGAACCAGGTCTCATTTTCCCTGTCATTCAAGTCACAAGCTTATTAGGTTTATCCTAGATGGGGGTTTTCTGGTCTTCCTCTGAGTGGTTGGAGGACAGAGACCTTTGTGGCATCTCTAGTGAAAGTGGGTGAATAATGGAAGCTCTGACACTCTTGTTTTCTTTCCCCTTTCTTGTAGACAACCTCAATTTCATGCGGGGGGAATCCTCTATGAGGGTTCCTAGATTTTTCATTTTAGGGGGTGTATTTATCATTTTAGGGCCTTTCCCTTTACACATTGTGGTTTGGAAAGGCTTCATCAAGATCCCAGGCTCTGAAGAAACCCTAACCTACTCACTTGCACCACCTTCTTTTGGTGAATCAGGGACCTACTTCTGCTCTTTCAATCCCACAGACTTCAAGAAATAGTCCCAAGGAATTTCCAGTTCCTCCAGAGTGAAAGTTGCCAAAAATTTAATCAAACCTTGATGGTACAGACTTCTCTGGGTGGACTTAGGGTGACCTTGAACCCTCTTGTCCATTTTGGTTAGACTCTTAAGAAGGTAGTATGGTAAATTAATCTCTCTATCTCTACTTAGGTGCATAATAAGATTAAGGTGATAGCAGTGAATAATGTTGAATCAACCCTCACCTTTGATATATCTATGTACTACTGTTAGGGCCCCTTTCCATTCGTTCTTTATCCACACCACAGGTATTCCTTGGCTCTAGTTGGGGTCTTGGTGCTTGGAAACTACGAACTTGTTGCAGAGATCGGGAGGTAGCTTTCCTTTCTTGAACCATCGTTCCCCAAAGACAGGGAGAGCGCAAACTCCTCCAATGAAATGTTATGTGATGTGAATCCAAGTATCTCCAAGCATGTTTTGGAAGCCATCAAATTTATGCACGAAGAGAATGGCCAAGCCTGTGTGGTTTCCTTGAAATGAACATAGCAAATCATATCACTCATCTTTTATGAAAATGTCTTTACCTTCGGGTATGGCTTCGAACAATTCCAGACCTTGTGGCTCGGTTCCGTTTAATTGCCATCGTTCGCGAGGAGGAACCATGCTAGGAAGAGTAGCTCTGATGACAATAATGAAATGAATGCAGATTCCTTAACATCAAAACCAATTCTCGTGTGCAGTTAATCCTCCATTTGGGTTGTAATGGCCATGATGATTTGGTACAATTCTCACACTCATAACTCATACTATGTTATGATGGAACCGAGTGTAATATAGTGTGGAAGTGTTGGTCTATGATCACACATGTATGCAGGTGGATTTTAAACGGTTGATATATTCAAAATAAAATATTAAATTATAAATTGATTTCAAAATTACTGCGCCAATCCTCGTTTTCAAGAATAGCCTCATTCTTGCAATCAACTCTGTTATGTATATAAAACTTTGTTATATCTACCATGAGCTCAACCTATAACAATTTTGATGACATGTATTTCAAAAAAAATCAATGACATGCAATTATCCCTCAATAAAACCACAAGATGTTGCAAAAACAAATCAATTAAGAGAGGTAATGATAAAAATGAGTTATTCAGTAATGAGGGACCAACTTTAACCAACAAAAAATGAATGGTTTTTAATGAAGTTATAGTGAAATGAGAGAGGAGGGGCAGAGGTTCATAATTAGGTATCAACATATGTGATAGTGATAGGTTGGTTGATGTGACAGTGACCATGATAGGTTGGTTGATGTGACAATGACAAATTGGTTAATGTATCAATGACAATGATAGTTACATGTTGATCAATGGTAGTGACAGTAAGTCTACACTTATATTTCAAAGAAATATGACTGGGAAAGGAAAGGGGGTTGTAGCCTCCTTCCAGTTGGTGCCGAAAAACTCATGGAGTTGGGGCTTCCTTCAGGTTGGTGCCTATAAATAAGGGGGTTGGTGCTTCCTTCAGGTTGGTGCCTATAAATCAGGGGTTTGGTGCCTCCTTCCAGTTGGTGCTGGAGAATTTGGAAGTTAGTGCTTCCTATGAATGTATTCTTTATATATATAATAAATCATTTCGTGGTTTTCTCCCATTTGGGTTTCGACATAAATTTTGGTTTACTATGCATATGGTTATTTGATGTGATTATATTGCTTATGGTTATACTCTCATGATGTATTGAATGCAATCTTAAATAATATAATGATGATAAACTTGAATTTTATATATTGTGATTGAAAGTGCTAAAAATTGCTCATATTGATTCACTCCCCCCTCTCAATATTCCAACAATGGGTATCACAATAGGTCCTTCAAGAAAACAGTCTAACCACTAGAAGTTAGATCATGGAGAGCACCAACATGTACAAGAATGGGATACCGCAATTTCATTTATAGAACTATGCATTCTGGAGAATAAGGATGAAAAAATATGTACAAGCACAAATATTTGATGTTTGACAATCAGTAGTAGGCGGATACAAAGAGCCTACCACTCCCCCAACACATAATGATGGAAATAAACTTAGTCAAAACAATTTGAGGGCTAAAACTACTATCCTGAATGGTTTGGTTGATTCGGTATATGGCAAGGTTATGCATTGTGATTCTGCAAAGGAGATTTGGGAAAAACTTCATAATGTTTATAAAGGAGATTATGAAGCCAATGAAACCAAGCTTTAGACTTGCAAAGGTCAATTTGAACAATTGAAAATGAAGGAAGATGAAGACATTGCAACTTAATTTTTACGAGTTGATGAAACAATGAATGCAATTAAAGGATTGGGAGAAGAATTTGATGAATCTATGATTATTCAAAAGGTGACCTTGATCTGTTTCTCCTTGATATATTTCTCTGTGATAAACTTTCTATGGTCAACCAGTATTTTGCTTCTAGTTCTATAACTGTGTATAAGTTCAAGATCTTTCCCTTTAGTTCCTTTAATGGACCCCTGAACTCCCACAGTCCCAACTTTAAATTCTAGTTTGATGTCTTGCAAATTGTGGAAAGGATCCCTTGCATGTGGCGAGGTTCCAATAGAGTCTTGCTCGAGATCAAATCCATAATCTTGTATTCCCTGTTGACTGGATTATGAAGGATACTCCTTCACTATAATAAATGGTGTTTTTGTAGCCTCATTCTCACTAGAATTTGATTTTTCTCTTTTCACTATCATACCCTTTAACACATTGACTTCCATTTCCTCCATGCTGGTGAATTCAATACTATCATCATCCTCGATTAGAATCAACTAGGTTTCCTTTAGTGATGGTTTGAATAGATCTTTAGAGTTTATCCTCAATTGATTCGTAATTCTAGTCTTTCTGTTAGGTTTGCTTGGAAATTCAGAGTTTTGCTCACCATTCATTTTCCTGTCCTGTTTGGATGGAGGATACATTTTAGGTGGAGCTTCTACAGGAATAAACTTCTTTTTAATTACTTCCTTTCTGCGTGAACCAGGTCTCATTTTCCCTCTCATTCGAGTCACAAGCTTATTATGTTTCTCCTCGATGGGGGTTTTCTAGAGTTCCTCTGAGTGGTTAGAGGACAAAGACCTTTGTGGCATCTCTAGTGAAAGTGGGTGAATAATGGCATCTCTGACACTCTTGTTTTCTTTCCCCTTTCTTGTAGACGACCTCAATTTCATGCAAGGGGAATCCTCTATGGGGGTTCCTGGATTTTTCATTTTAGGGGGTGTATTTATCATTTTAGGGCCTTTCCCTTTACACACTGTGGTTTGGAAAGGTTTCATCGAGATCCTAGGATCTGAAGAAACCCTAACCTACTCACCTGCATCACCTTTGTTTGGTGAATCAGGGACCTACTTCTACTCTTTCAATCCCACAGACTTCAAGAAATAGTCCCAAGGAATTTCCAGTTCCTCCAGAGTGAAAGTTGCCAACAATTTAATCAAACCCTGATGGTACATAATTCTCTGGGTGGATTTAGGGTGACCTTGAACCATCTTGGCCATTTTGGTTAGACTCTTAATAAGGTAGTATGGTAAATTAATCTCTCTGTCTCTACTTAGGTGCATAATAAAATTAAGGTGATAGCAGTGAATAATGTTGAATCAACCCTCACCTTTGATATATATATGTACTACTGTTAGGGCCCCTTTCCATTCATCCTTTATCCACACCATAGGTATTCCTTGGCTCTAGTATGGGTCTTGGTTCTTGGAAACCAGGGACTTGTTGTAGAGATTGGGAAGTAGCTTTCCTTTCTGGAACCATTGTTCCCCAAATATAGGGAGAGCGCAAGCTCCTCCATGAAATGTTCTGTGACGTGAATCCAAGTATCTCCAAGCATGTTTTGGAAGCCATAAAATTTATGCACGAAGAGAATGGACAAGCTTGTGTGGTGTCCTTGAAATGCACACAGGAAATCATACCACTCATCTTTTATGAAAATGTCTTTAAGTTCGGGTATGGCTTCGAACAATTTCAAGCCATGTGGCTCGGTTCCGTTTAATTGCCATCGTTCTCGAGGAGGAACCATGCTAGGTAGAGTAGCTCTGATGGTGATAATGAAATGAATGCATATTCCTTAACATCGAAACCAGTTCTCGTGTGCAGTTAATCCTCCATTCAGGCTATAATGGCCATGATGATCTGGTACAATTCTCACACTCATAACTCATACTGTGTTATGATGGAACCAAGTGTAATATGGTGTGGAAGTGTTGGTCTATGATCACACACGTATGCAGGTGGATTTTAAACAGTTGATATATTCAAAATAACATATTAAATTATAATTTGATTTCAAAATTACCGTGCCAATCCTCGTTTGCAAGAATAGCCTCATTCTTGCAATCAACTCTGTTATGCATATAAAACTTTGTTATACCTGCAACGAGCTCAACCTATAAAAATTTTGATGACGCGTATTTCAAACAAAATCAATGACATGCAATTATCCCCCAATAAAACCACAATATATTGCAAAAACAAATCGATTAAGAGAGGTAATGATAAAAATGAGTTATTCAGTAATGAGGATCCAACTTTAACCAACAAAAAATGAATGGTTTTTAATGAATTTATAGTGAAATGATAGAGGAGGGGCAAGGGTGCATAATTAGGTCTCAACATATGTGATAGTGATAGGTTGGTTAATGTGGCAATGACAGTGACAGGTTGGGTGATGTGACAGTGATAGTGATAGGTTGGTTGATGTGACAATGACAGATTGGTTGATGTATCAGTGACAATGATAGTTACATGTTGATCAATGGTAGTGACAATGAGTCTACACTTATATTTTAGGGAAATATGATTGGGAAAGGAAAGGGGGTTGCAGCCTCCTTCCAGTTGGTGCCGGAAAACTCATGGAGTTGGGGATTCCTTCAGGTTGGTGCCTATAAATAAGGGGGTTGGTGCCTCCTTCTGGTTGGTGCTGGAGAATTCAAGGAGTTGTAGCTTCCTTCAGGTTGGTGCCTATAAATCAGGGGGTTGGTGCTTCCTTCCAGTTGGTGCTAGAGAATTTGGAAGTTAGTACTTCCTATGAATGTATTCTTTATATATATAATAAATCATTTCGTGGTCTTCTCCCATTTGGGTTTCCACATAAATTTTGGTTTACTATGCATGTGGTTATTTGATGTGATTATACTACTTATGGTTATATTCTCATGATGTATTGAATGCAACCTTAAATAATATAATGATGATAAACTTGAATTTTATATATTGTGATTGAAAGTGCTAAAAAGTTCTCATATTGATTCACTCCCCCCTCTCAATATTCCAACAATTGGTATCACAACAGGTCCTTCAAGAAAACAGTCTAACCACTAGAAGGTAGATCATTCAGAGAACCAACATGTACAAGAATGGGATACCGCAATTTCATTTATAGAAATATGCATTATGGAGAATAAGGATGAAAACATATGTACAAGCACACATATTTGATGTTTGACAATCAGTAGTAGGTGGATACAAAGAGCCTACCACTCCCCCAACACATAATGATGGAAATAACTTAGTCAAAACAATTTGAGGGCTAAAACTGCTATCCTGAAAGGTTTGGTTGATTCAGTATATGACAAGGTTATGCATAGTGATTCTGCAAAGGAGATTTGGGAAAAACTTCAAAATTTTTATGAAGGAGATTCCAAAGTCAATGAAACCAAGCTTCAGACTTGCAAAGGTCAATTTGAACAATTGAAAATGAAGGAAGATGAAGACATTGCAACTTACGTTTTACGAGTTGATGAAACAATGAATGCAATTAAAGGATTGGGAGAAGAATTTGATGAATCTATGATTGTTCAAAAGGTATCGGGATCTCTTCCAATGAGATTTGATCCCAATATTTCAACACTATAATAAATAGCAGATATGGGTACGATAATCATGGATGAGCTACATGGAATATTTACAACTTATGAAATGAGAAAAAAATAGGAAAATCCATCCAAGAAAGAAGCAACCTTCAAAGCATCTAATAAGACAAAGAAGAAAAAAAAACTGAGTCAAATCCTAATTGTAGTCGTAGTGATTATTTAGACGAGGATGATGAAATATCCAACTTCACAAGGAAGTTGACGAGAGGAACCGACAAGTATAAAGGTATGCTTCCCTTAAAATGCTTTAATTGTGGTAAAATTTGTCATTTTGCAAATAAGTTTCCTTATGCTAAGATGTCAGATAATGATGAAGAAGAAGATCCCAAGAAAGAAAATAAATATCAAAAGGGAAAAAACAAAGAACACAAATGGAAAGTATTCAAGAAGAATATATACTCAAGAGAAGACAATTCTTCATCTTATGAAGATGATGAAAGCGATAGTGACTAAGAAATGATACTCTTTATGGCTATGGAAAATAAGAAAATAAATCATGAAAGAGAATAAGAAGGTGAAGTGGATCTTGAGGCATAATTAATCAGTGTTTTAACTGAGATGAAGAAAGAAAGGAAGAAAAAAAAATTGTTCAAAGAAGAAAGCATCTCCTTGAAAACACAACTTAAAGAAGGAAAGAGAAAGGAAGAAGTAATGCAGATCTAGATGATAAAGAAAGAAAAAGAGTGTGAGAAGCTTGAAAAGGAAATCATGACATTGAGAGTTGAAGTCAACAAGCTCAACAAGAACTTGAAAAATTCTCAAGTGTTAGAAAACATTCTCAACAGTCAAAAGCCATACAGTGACAAATACGGACTAGGATACAAGTATGTACATTTTGAGGAAGGTTCAAGATCCATGACGAAAGCAATAGAACAAAAGAGTTATGCAGAAGTTCTCAAAGGAAGGAATCATGGTCGACAAGAATAAAAAATGAATGAATACAACATACCTTCTACATTCATGAAGCAAAGAAGCTTCAATCATTGTGAAGGAAACAACCAAAGAGAATATCGTGATCAACCAAGGATGGAATTCAAAAGGACTACACCACAAAGAATATCATTCACTCCCAGGTATGCAAGTTTATTTTATGGTCATTGTTTTACTTGTACTAACTTTGGACAAAAAATTGTATATTGCAGAGCTTATGGAAGAAATGTTCAAGCAAGAAATGCTTATGTGGCTCTAAAAAATATTGCATGTCAAAAATTCCAAAACTATGGACACATAGCTCGAAATTGTAGAGGCGTGATAGAGCCTCCCATGAAGGAAAAAACTAATTTCAGATACATGAAGGTTTTGAGAAGAAATTAAAAAAAAGAAGAGCAAGTAAATGAAAACAAGGTCCCAGAGATCATACTCACAAGATTTACAACAACAAAAGATCATAATGAATTCACAAGATTTGCAACAACAAAAGAATTCATAAACATGATGAAAGGAATGTCAGCATTCAGGAAGAGGATGAAAAGGAAGATGTCTCCATAGATGAAGAGGAAGATTACTCCACATCAGATCAAATACTTTTATAAGCCATCCGGCTTGGAGACTCCCAGTGAATATGAATAATTGAGAGGGGGAGTCTAAGCAATAGCTCTACAAATTAGAGAACTATCTTTTGAGCAGTATGAAGTGTTTGTAGATCTTGGAAAGACAATTTCATAATAGTTTGAGAACATAAGTGCATAATATGTTGTGATCAACTGTAGCAGATAGTTGATCATTGTATGCAGTTGAGTAGCAGAGTCATGGACAATTTATGACATATGGATAGACATGGATTCATGAGAAATTTGACATGTATAAACATATACATGACAATTGATGAAATCATAGTGTTGGCACAGGGGCAGACCCAGAGTTCAACGCTTAACATTGCACCAAAAAAATCCCGACTACCGACCCTTTCGACAACACCTGCGAAGCAGGTGAAGTCTCACCCGAGGTAGAAGCAGGGGGGGTTATAGGACACAGATGTCTGTAATCAAGATGGGACACATATATGTCATACTAACACTTCGCAGAATGTTCTATTAATGCTTAGGAGTGACATGCTTTAGTTTATTCACCTTATTAACATCGCAGACCATACCCAAGGATAGATCTAGCGTAGTAACAACAAAGATTATTCACTTCAAACACTTAGCACTTAGCATTGTGAATCAGATCTAGCATTTAACATAAGCAAAGCATTAAATAAAAGCATACATATTTATTACACATTCTAATCTAAGCACTAAGAAAAACATAACATAGATAACATTGCACAAAGCAAACCATAAGAAATCGGATATATGGGGTTCACCCCAGTGTGGGGCTACGTCCACCAACCGCTTCGCTTCTTTATTATTCATCTGAATCTTACATTCATTCGCTCTTGTGCACTAAGCCACAGATTCAAGCTTCACACCGGACATGAGATCTACAAACTAATCACCAAATCCTCCTTCCAAAACTAGGTCAAGGGAACATATCCAGATCACAACAATTGCACCCTCTACAAAATCATAGTCCCACTCATAAAATATTTTGCACAAAGAAACTCAAACTACTTGAAGTTAGCTCGCTACTTTTACAATACATTTTTCTTTATTTATACTTTTACAAATTCTTACAATAAGTCCTAAACATGGGAAAACCCCATGGGCCGACATCCCATAACCCATTACAAAAACTCTAAAGAACCCCTTAATGGGTCCACATAGCCTGAAAAATAAGTGAGATCTGCGATCTCAACTCCGCCTGGGTTCTCCTTCCTTGACCAATGTGTCGAAGTCCAAAAGTGGGCCAACTCTGACCAAGGTTTCCTCAAAACTTGGTCGAGGGCCAATAGCCCCCCAACACTCACTTGTGACTCATCTCGAGTCACTAAGGTCTGGACAATGTTGCTTTGAAGGCCTCGAGATTAAATCGAGATGCCTCGACTTGCTGCTTCGCTTGAGATTCTTTCTCCCCAATCTCCTGGATTTTCTTCTCTGTAACAGGCCCCTCTAGGCATTGTTCTACTGCTGCAACCACTTGATCCAATTGCGAGCCCTGTCCATCAATCTTTTTGAACACCTTGCAGGCTTCATCCTGCACAGGTTGTAGCTTCTGCGTCACTTCCATTACCCTACCATGTATAGCAGTGATCTATTGTTTTACTGTGCACTACTCCTTGGAACTCTTCATTCTTTCTACCGCAATGAGGAAATTCATCTGCGCCTGCACGAAAAATTCCTGCTATTGCGCCTCCTGTAAATGCGCTTCCAACTTCCTTAGCTCTAGATCCTTGATGAGGCGTTCACATGTTTGTGCACATATATCACTCAACTATTTTCATTCTGAGGTGAGGTCTCTTATCCTTACTAGTGTGTTCTTAGCGGTCTCCTCCCTCTATTCACGCACCTCTTGTGGGGTGCTCGGTACTATTTGGGCCTCCAATTCGGTTATCCTAGCCTGAAGTTGTTGGAGGGTCTTAGTGAGCTTCACTATTTGAGCTTTGACCGACTCCTACCCTTCCTGTGCCATGCCTGGCACAGAGTGACATGCTTTACTCACTTCTTCTTTGACCGTGGCCCGCTCTGTGAGTAGCTTCTCCTTTTCCCTCTGTAGCTAGGATTTTTCCTCCTGGAGCTTCGCCTGAAGCTTTTCTTTCTCGCTTTCTTGGGCTGCTACATTGTCTTGTGCTGCTCTTAATTTGCTAAGACTTCATATTTATCCATTTTCAAGGCTTCTGCAACCTTCTCCTTCTCTTCCAACGCTTTCTGGAAGAGGGATTATGTTGCATCCATAATCCTTCTCAATTGGGTTGGTTCATCCCCCAATTCTACAATCTACGATGAGGAAGGTGAAAACGACACAATAGGTACTGCACGGACCAAGTGAATAGCTTGTTGTACTTCCTTCAATTCCTTACCAATTCTTCTGTATAGATCCTTATGCTTCTCTTTGTATCTCTTCAAGATGTCCTCGAAAGCATCCTCCATAGCTCCGTGAACCAAACTGATATTGTCCTCAGTGAGCGTGGCCTCTAACTGGGATTATTAGGACATGTCTTATTTCTTGTTGAGGGTTTCTTTGGGGAAACCTTCCTCTTCTTCATTGTTACTATCCCAATAGGGGGATCCTCAAGTGGAGGGGTGGTACTTCACCTCCTCCTTTCCCTTCTTCTCCTTCATCTCCTCCTCCTCCTGGTGAGTCAGACCCATTATCTTCAGAAGAGTTTTCCTCCTCATTCGTCTCTATATCCTGGAATTCCTCTTACTTTTTCTTCTTCTTCATCCCAATGGACTATTCAACATGCTTGAATCGGGTAAATATGGGGCTTCCTATGGTGTCAGTGTCAGAGAGTTCTACATCAGTGACAGGAACAAAAAATTCCTCTGGCCACCCCTTCGTAATCTTCTCCATATCTTCATCTGTTAGTTGTAGTATGACTGTAGTTCTTCCTGGTTCTCGTCTCTACGTGCAGTGATGTAGATGAAATGAGGATTAGCGTGAAACTTTTCTATTGGTCGGTACTGGTGCAGGGTGCGCGATGTCATGCACATAAATGATTCAATGGAAACCTTTAATTGTTGATAGTATACATGAAACACGACATTGGACTGCCACTGCTTCATCATGTCCTTGGTGTACCATAGGGTGAAAAACTGAGCGGCCAACGACTCTGAGGGTTCAATCTCTGGGAAGGTGTCTCCTTCATGCATTTTCCAAGAGAAAAATGTGATCAAAATGATCAGCTAGATGCAATGGAATTCATATCCCAAATCCTAGGCTTCACGAAAATCCTTCTCTAGCTCATTGATGAGGTAGTTCACCCAGTTCATCTGCATGCACTCCACACATTTTCCTGTGAGCTCCACCACGAACCCAGTGACCTATGTGGGGCGGTTCTTCCTCATGATCTTGCCAACTAGGATTTGGAAATCAAGGCACACTGCGCCATACTATATAGAGGATACCTTATAACCTCTCTTTCCTTTCTCTACTTCTTCATAAGCTTCCTTGATGTGTTGGGCCAGGGAACAATCTGAGGCCTTCCTTGGATAAAATTCCTGAGGGTCATGACCCTTCACACTTAAGCCTATGATCCGGTGTATCAACGTTGGATCCAAAGTTATCCTTATATCGATCCACAAGTATCTGCCATGATAGCACGACAAGAGGAGTTTAACGCAAGCGTTAACCTTTTGGTGACCACCAAAATGTGGGATCTTCATCACATTCAACATGGTGGACAACGCCAACCCCTTAATTCATGGCTGTGAGATGAGGCGAGGCTTCTTTCCAGTTGTCTTCGTGAGGTAGCAGTGGGGTGCCAACATGGCGTAGTTATTCATGTCTCCTAAATTGAAGTCGTTGTTCTTTAATAGTGGGATCTGTCCTAACTGACTCCCAACTATTCGTATTCCTTTCAGAATGTATCCAGTGAACATGACGTACTCAAAATATTGGGGGATGTTTTCATGGTTAAAAACACTATCCAAAGGTGGGATATACTCGGGTAGGATCGATGAGATCTTATTCACATTAGCCAGATCATCGCGATGCTTACTTCGCTTCTCAGTCACGGGGTTAACACGACCAGAACGACGTCCGATCGAAGGGAAAGCCTGCAGTCCCCTAGTCGACGACACCTTGACACCTTTGTTGGGTATGTATTATATTCTTTGCATAATTAGTAGTGTTTGAGCATATGCAGCTTGAATGATAAGCCAGCTGCAATGCGATCAATTTTTTTTCCTCGGGAAACGTGACACCTACCTCAGGAAACATGTCATGTATTTAGGTGGTTTTTTGGCACATGGTTTTTGCCAATGGTTTTTCTATTTCTGGTTAAGGAATTATGGTTTTTAACTAATCCAGGTCATTGGGTTAGGGTTTTGGATGTCGTTGGGTCGTATATGTATTTTGTATTGTAAACATTGTAACACAATGAATGAATATAGAATATGTTGGTTTTCCCGGTTTGCGTTTCCAGGGGAAAAATCTCCGTGTGATGTTTGTATTTTCCATTGTATATTTTTTGTTCTTTTCTAAATATCTGTTTGCAGTAGATATTGTACAAGGTTAGATTTTACAACCTTCGGGTATCGGTTTGTTGGCCATTATATTCTTGAGGACTTCCTCAACAAACTTCTCCAGTTCACTAGGTTCGCCCAACATACTAGCTTTTAAACAAAGACGTTGGGGTAGACGAACGGGTAGGCAGGGTAGACAAGCGGACAGGCGGGGTAGAAAAGCCGACAGGTGAGGTCTAGTTTCAAATAACATATCTTGACACATGAACAATTCTCTTCTTGGCTCAATTAATCACAGGTATAAAAAGTGGTCCCAACGCAATGACCGACGAGTTAAATAAGCGAGGTATCATAACAGATCTTCCAATGGCCAGGAAATGATTCCATCAATGTAAATTTGTGCATTATGGCGTGGTCTCAACGTCCAAGAGTGGTCCATCAGACCATAAATGCATTTTCTATCCATTCTGGAGTGTCATTATAATGGTCGGGGCACCTCCAACGGTCATATAACTTCGCCAGGGTGAAGTCCCATTCTGCGCGGACTTGTTGTTCCAGCGAGGTTCAAATCCCGTGAACCTGCCTCCTGTGAGGTTCCATTCTGTGAAGTATTCCATATGGTCTCTGTAATTTCTTGTAGCTTTTCCAACTTATATTTCTTTTTATTGAGATTCCTTGTCTTCTTTCCTGTTATTTGAGTCTCTCTAACTGTTTCCAGAATCCTCTTTCCATTTTTATTCTTATGTTTCCCTAGCGTAGTGGCTTCGCACTGTTGAGGTTCCCTTAAAGGGTCTGAAGTTAATATCTCAACACTTCATGAGTGGGCGTACTTCTTTCTTGAATAGATAGGTTCCTCAAGCCTTCTTGCATTCTTTCAACCTTGATAGTTGATTCTCTTGCATTCTGTCCCTCCTACATTGTTACTTTGTTTTGTTTCTTTGACTTATTTTCTCGTTCTACTATTAGTCGATTTATTTTTCTAGCTATGAAATCCCTTAGTTCTTGCTTTTTATTTTCTATAGCTTCTTCCTTTTCTTTCCTTATGATCCGATCCTTCTCAATCCAAGTCTTACCTAACAATAGTGGGAAAGGGCCACTATCCCCAACAAACTTAATGACCTCAAATTCCTCTTCAGTCGATGTTCCATGAACAATAATACGTACATTAGTAACTCTTACACATAGGGTTATCATTGTTCCCTTAAACAAGCTTATCCTTCCCAACGAAGGTACCACAGTAGGTTTTCCCAAAATTCCCCAAGTTTATTCTATCATAATATTCACTTCTGTTTCTTCATCTAAGACACTATCTATGTCA
Organism: Picea engelmannii; assembly: GCA_009831015.1. NCBI lineage: Eukaryota > Viridiplantae > Streptophyta > Pinopsida > Pinales > Pinaceae > Picea > Picea engelmannii. The sequence goes on from ML843133.1 coordinate 16,008, forward strand.
AAGTCTTCTATTCTTGCACTTATGCATTGTTTTACTTTTAGGATCTCTAGTAAACTGACATCTTTATGAACATCCATCATTTCTTTCAATGGTGATATTGTAGTCTGAACTTCCTCTGATTCTTTCTCTTTATGAATCTCTAACATGTCCTTAGTCTCTTGGATTTCTTCATAGTTTTCTTGTCTCATGTTCATTCCTTCGATTTTATCAATAATCCTTAGACAATCCTCAACCTCATGACCAATAAAATTACAACAAAGACAAATAGGGCCTACCTTAGGACATTCTTTAGAAAAATGTTCCACCCTTCTGCAATTATAAAACAAAGTTAATCCTCTTTTTATTTTAAATGTTCCCCAACCTCTTCTGTACTGTGCATTTCCCCTAGGATCATAGTCCCAAACCTGCAATCTACAAAAATTATTTCTAGGTTCTTGCATCCATTTGTTAGTCCAGAAACTCTTTCTATGCATAGGAATAACATATATATTTTTTATTTCCATCAAATTTACTCAAATCAACTCTTTCTTTCAACTGTGCCCTAGCCTTCAGACTAGGACATAATCTATTAAACATACTTAAGTTCATGCTTTCAAAAAAAAAAAAATTCACTTTTCTTATTCTTGTCAAAGCACAAAGCTTTACCTCTTTTAGGATCTTACCTCTTTTCTTCAGATCAGATTTATTTCTTAGCACAAAGCTCCGCAAGTCAAGTAGAGTACTGCGCACCTCAACAGTAGATCTACACACAGAGCTTTACTTCAATTCCCAACAATGTAATATCCCCAAGGATGATCCCCTGCTGTATTTATGAATTGTAAACATGTTTTGTAGGCTGGTGAGCTGAGTGTTGATACGTTGGTGGGATTATGTGTCTATTAGGCCGGAGAGTCTAAGTGTTAAAGGCCAAGAGCCTAATTTTGTATATGTAATTATGCAGATCATTAATAATATAAAAATATCACTGCGTCTAGACTGGCCACGAAGAAATAGTGCTGGGGGACTAATATTCCATAGAGTGGGTAAGGGAAAGGGGGTTGAAAGGTTGGAAAGAGGGGATAAGCTTAGGGGCTTAAGTCCTTGAGAATAATAAATTATTATTATTCCAAAGCTGTGAGAAAGGCATATTTTTAGCCTAAGTCTTGGGAGGGGTAACGTGTGTAAAAGGGAATGCATGCAGCTCCAGGAAGACAAGTGTTGACCTGGGCGCATGCAGTTAAAGGTTGAAGCATCAACTGTGTTAGGGGTTCATCCTCCATTTTCCCATCGACTGCATTTTCTACTCTGCATCTGTGTCTGATCTCTGCATACCCTCACACAACTATGAAACTAGAAAACCGTGACGGTTTCCTAAGAAGACATGCATCCTCCGTCTGAACCGTTTGAGTCTGTTTTCGACCTCCACGACGATTCCTTGTCATGCACCTTGAAAACCAGTGGCAAACCTGTGGACTGAGCCATGTCTCTTGTGTATCCTGTGAACCCAACTTATCCGCCCTTGCATAGCCGAGTCTATATATGAACCGTTCTTGGGTTGCTTCCTTCTGTTTTCCTGAGTGGTGTTGACCAATTGTTGTTGTTTTTATCCTCACTATGTTTAAATTGAGTCGAAACTGGTTGAAGAAGCAGGTTTTCAGGCCCAGGGTTGAAGAGTCAGGTTGTTATGCCTATGATCAGCTCTCTCCACATGAGGGAGGTTTTTGGGAAGTGTTTCCCTCCCAGAGAGAGTCCAACACCAACTACAGAGCTCTAAGAATTCTTGATCTAGCATGTTGCTGAGACCCAGAGAGGGAGGTGAAGCAGCCGATGGACTGTGTGACAGTGAAGGTGTATACTCCTGGGTGGAACAGACATGTGGGGAATGAGATTTCGTGAGTAGTGGGTGTAAGAAGGATCCCGGGGAGAATCCTTCCAGTTGCACTGTGCAGTTTTCTTGTAACCTTAGCCTAGTCTAGGATTCCCTTGCCCAGGGTGGAGCTTAGTCCCAGCTCGAGGGTGAAATACTATTGAGAGTGATGAGAAGTGCGGTCTAAGGCTGGGAGGTTCGTGGAAGGTCTGCATGTAGTTGGTGGAGTTACTCCAGCTTAAAAGATAAATATCAGTCTGTTCTTAAATTATATGTAACTTATACACGTTTGTGCTACTGATGCTTGAATGTTATCATTTGTTACGTACAGTATCTGAATTAATGTCTATTACATTGAATCTATATCGTAATAGTAAACTCTGTGTTAAGTGTTTAAAATTCATTACAATGCATGTCATATGTGTATATATGCAAATGTTCTGCAGTAGTAGCATTGCCCAGACTGGTGATGGTTGGGGACATTACAATCTGGTATCAGAGCCCAAGGTTTTCAGCACTAATCTTGGATGCGATGGATAAATGGTCATTGGAACCGAGGTTTCAGGTGGAAATTGAGTTCGGAGGGACTAATTTCGGACCTCAAAACCTTCCTGAGTGCCAAGAAGTTACCTTGGCAGTGTTACGAAGCTTAGGAGGAGTAGCAGTATCATAAAACCACGACTGAAGTGATATTTAGCCATAGAGTAACGTGGACCTTAGGATTTGTTTGGGAGAAGGAGAATCCTTTACGACCGTTAGATCTGGGGAAAAGAGCTTGATCGTAGCATCAAGCAGAAGAGAAGAACATAAATTCAGAGTTCGGTGATCGGGAGAAGTAGGGTGCGTTGAGGCACAGACTCCTAAAGTCCGAAGCTCCGAGATTCCAGAAGAGATCTACACCGTAGATTTGAGGGGGAGCTTGATCGTTAGATCTTGTGAAGTTGTGCATGAGTTAGTCATGAGAACTCTTCAGAATTCGCAAAATTAGGAGATTGGAAGTGAAGAGAGGTGGACACCTCCGAAACGATAAATCGTCATGTGAATCTCGTTTGTTGGTTGTGGAAGAGATGAGGATCATAGATAATCCAGAGAGAGTTCGAAACTGCGGCAATCAGGACAAGAAGAATGTGTTGATGCACAAACTTCTGAAACCCAAAGTTTCGAAGTGAAAGGATAGACGTGGTGGGGCCAGATGATGTTGCCTGGGGTGACGTGGAACTTCCTAGGTGTACCACATGCCATCGCCTTGGTTGGCGATAACTGTACTATGTGGGCCCGAAGGATAGAGAATTTGGAATTTTAGGGGTCGCGATATTGGAAGGAAGAAAGCGTGAAAGCTTCAAGAACCCGAAGTTCGAAAGCTCCGAAGTCTCGATTTGCGAATAAATGATCTGGACCATTGGATCATGGGGAATTCAAGCTCCTCGATCTGACGTGCGTGAAGTCAGGTTTCAGACGAAAAGAGATGAACTAAATTCCGAGGACGCGAAGCATGAAGTCCCGAAGCGCTCAGAAGTTGGGGCCCAGGTCATAGCCCAATGACACAATCAAAGGGGCCTAGCGAGAGGATCTAGCACCTATAGGATTTGCGATTCATAAAATTGGGAATCGGGAGTATCGGGTTTGGCCCACAACAAAATCCTTGAAATGTGAAGTCGCGAAAATCCTTCTTGGATAGGAGAGTGTTCATGACCCATGATCACATGGATTGGGGACTAAGGGAAGGGGGATAGTGCCCAAAATATTGTTGCAAAATAGAGCAGAGCTCAGAAAGAAATGGAATTTGAAAATTTTTCTTGGTTCATATTGGTTTATGAATGATGTGGGATTCTCTAAGGACATATAGCCTAACAAATTTTGGTTGAATTCACATTGTGTTTGCAGAGTTCAACGAGTGTCAGGACTGAAGTGAATTGTCATTGAGTGCAGAGAAATGGAGGAGACACAGAATGATTCCAGTTTAGAGAATGAAGAAAAAGGGATGGATGTTCATTTGGGAGTTGAAGGATCGAACTCCAATGGACATGATGGAGAAGAAATAGATAAGGAAGGAGACATGATGAAAATCATTGAAATATTACAGAAAGATACCCAAACTCACCGAGAAGAAAGCTCGGGAAAGCTCAGAAAAAACAAGGACAATTCAACATAAAGTTGATGAAGAGTTTGGAGAGAATATAAAAAAAGTTGGATAAGGAGAGTGACTCAAGAAAAACAGGGAGTCATAGGACCCCTGAGAGAAAAAGAAGATCAAGAAGCATTAGCAAGCATCGTTGCCACTCCCTAAAGTAGTCCAATAAGGAGGCACACAGTAGTTCAATCCCATATCCTACCAAAAATCACAGGATATCTGGAGTGGATGAGATGAAGGGCGAAATGAACAAGATTAAGCCTCCTACATTTGATGGAGAACACAAGAAGGAGGAAGATGCCAAGACATGGTTGCTTGGAATGAGGAAATATTTCCAATTGCAGAATTATTCCTCTGATGGACAAGGAAGAATTGCAATGTATCAACTGAAGGGAAAGGCATCCATGTGGTGGGATCAACTTTTGTAGGTGCAACACATTAAAGAGAAGGATGTTACCTGGAAATAATTCAAGAGGTATTTCTAAAAGAAATAATTGACTAAAAGATACTATGACAGAAAGATGAAAGAGTTCTTTTAACTCAAGCTGGGAAACATGTCCATTGATGAATACAAACGAATTTTTTTGGAACTATTGAAGTATGTCCCATTCATCAAGGATGAGACTGTCAAAATTCAAAGGTATCTAAGTGGACTACCACCTTCCATTGGAGACACAGTTCATTATGATGACCCTAAGACTATGGAAGAAACTATAAGGAGAGAAAATTGCTTATATGAACAAAAAAGAGAAAATCCTACCTTTTGGAAGGATTAGGATGATTAGAATAAGTTTAAGAAAGAGTTGAGGTAGAAGGGAAACAAACCTCCCTTTTTTAGAAATAATCCTCAAGGAAAACCGCCGTGTAGAGAGCCGATAACGGTTGACGTAGGTGGACAAAGGCCAAGCCAGGCGCCCATTCAGTGTTGGGGATGTCAGAGAAACCACAAGTACAAAGATTGTCCCCACAAAAATGGAAAGGCGGGAGTTGTCCATAATGTTCAGCAAGCTAAAACAGTGGAGGACATGGGTAGTAGAATACCAAGGATCTATGCAACCCTGGACAACAAGCAAGATAAATTTCAATCACACATGATCGAAGTGGAAGGTATGATAAACAACCATGCCTTTACTATTTTAATTGATTCAGGGGCTAGCCATAATTATATACATCCTAGAGTGGTAGAAATTTTTCATTTTTCCAAGAGGAAATCATGGAAAATATTGGTTAGTACAGTTGGCTACAGGATCCAAGAGAAAGGTTACAGAGTTGGTTAAGTCTTGTCCAGTGGACATGAATGGACTGAGCACAAGGGTTGAACTGAACATTCTACCTTTGGGTTCCTATGACTGTATAATTGGGATGGATTGGTTGGACCAACACCACACCATCCTAGACTATCATAACAAGGAATTCACTTGCCTGGATGAGGAAGGAAATAGGAAAACAATCCAAGGAATTCCTAGAGTTGTTGCTATCAGATAAATCTCAGCAATGCAGCTGAAGAAGTGCTACAGGAAAGGCTGTTAATTATTTGCAGCCCATGTGGAGGAAGCATCTAAGGATGAGGTCTCAAAGATTGAAGAACATGTAGTACTCAAGGAGTTTGAATATGTATTCCAGGAAGTACCCGGATTACCCCCAAAGAGAGATATTGACTTCTCTGTAAACTTGATACCTGGAGCATCTCCAATATCGAAAGCTCCTTACCGAATGAGTACACCAGAGCTGAAAGAACTACAATTGAAGCTTGAAGAGATTTTGAATAAGGGGTATATACGCCCAAGTGTGTCACCTTAGGGATCCCAAGTCCTGTTCATGAAGAAGAAGGATGGTACACTGAGATTGTGCATCGATTTTAGGCAGTTGAACAAAGTGACTGTAAAGAACAAGTATCCTCTGCTGATGACCGATGGATCTTTTTTACCAATTGAAGGATGCTAAGATATTTTTGAAAATAGATCTTAGATCAGGGTATCACTAGGTAAGAATAAAGGTTGAATACATCAGCAAGACTGCCTTCAGAACAAGGTATGGTCATTATGAATTCACAGTGGTTCCATTTGGGTTGTCAAATGCGCCCGCTATTTTTATGTGCCCAATGAATGGTGTGTTCAGGGACTATCTAGACAAGTTTGTCATAGTCTTTTTGGATGACATCTTGGTGTATTCGAAGTCAGAGGAAGATCATGAAAAACATATGAGGATGGTGTTGCAGGTGTTAAGGGATCACCTGTTGTATGCCAAGTTGAGAAAATGATCGTTTTATCAAAAGCAGATCCATAACTTGGGGCATATCATCTCAAAGGATGGGATAGCCATGGATCCTGAGAATATTGAGGCCATCAGAGAATGGGCAATGCCAAGGAATGTGATGGAAGTCAGATCCTTTATGGGCATAGCTGGCTACTACAGAAGGTTTATTGCAGAGTTCTCAAGGATAGCTCACCCCATCACTTCCTTGCAAAGGAAGGAAAAGAATTTTAAGTGGATAGAGGAATGTGAGAGAAGCTTCCAGCGATTGAAGCAATTGTTAACCAGTGCTCCAATCCTGAGGATTGAAGATCCAAATGTGTATTTTGTGGTTTTCATAGATGCAAGCAAAGAAGGACTGGGAGGAGTCCTCAGTCAGAATGGATTCGTAATTTGTTAAGAATCCAGAAAGTTGAAAGAGAATGAAAGGAATTATGCCACTCATGATTTAGAGTTGGAAGCCATCATTCATGCTCTAGAGAAATGGAGGCATTACCTCATGGGAAGGAGGTTCGAACTGAGGATAGACCATAATGGTCTGAAATACTTGTTTGATCAGCCAACGTTGAATGCTAGGTAGAGTAGGTGGTTGGAGTTTCTATGTGAGTATGACTTTGATATCAAGCATATCAAAGGAAAGGAAAACAAAGTGGTTGATGTGCTCAGTAGGAGAGTGCATGAACTACATGTTACAACCATTATCATGTACCAAACTAATATTAAGGGCATAATTTTGGAAGCTGCAAATGAAGATTTGCAGTACATGGATTTGGTAGAAAAGCTACAACAAGGTGAGATGCCACAGAAAGTGGAAAATTATACATTGGAAGCCGAAGGAACACTTCTGTACAAGAACATAATTTATGTTCCTAATGTCCAGGACATGAAACTTATGATTTTGAAATCAAGCATAATGTGCCTTATGCAGGACACCCTGGATATCAAAAAAAAATGGCAGCAGTTAGGAGCCATTACTTTTGGCCAGGTATGAAGAAATAAATTGCAGAATACATCACCAGATGTATGGAATGCCAGAAGGTTAAGGCTGAGAATAGAAACCTAATAGGGTTGCTACATCCTTTAACCATTCCTGAGTGGAAGTGGGAGGTAGTGACAATGGATGTCATCACAAGATTTCCTAGAACAGGAAAGCAACATGATTCAATCATGGTGGTGGTGGACAAGCTTACACAAGATGCCCATTTTGTTCCGTTAAAGACTACTCACAAGGAAGATAATGTTGTTGATATTTTTATGAGGGAAATAACATGATTTCATGGTATTCCCAAGACAATTGTGTCTGACAGAGACTCGAAATTTACCTCAAAGTTCTGGAAGGGGTTGTTCAAAGGATTCAGAACGAATCTAAATTTCACCACTACTTATCATCCTGAGTCTGATGGGAAGACAGAGAAGGTGAATCAAGTAATAGAGGAAATTATAAGGATGTATGTGATGGACAAACCATCTAAATCGGAAGACTACCTACACTTGGTAGAATTCGCCTACAACAATGGGTATCAAGCATCGTTGAAGATGAGCCCATTTGAATCACTTTATGGAAGAAAGTGCAACACTCTAGTAAGCTGGAATAATCCAGCCGATAGAGCAGTAGTTGGGCCAGAGTTTCTCAAGGAAATGGAAGAACAAATGTTGAAGATTAAGTAGAATTTGAAAGTTGCCCAAGACAGGAAGAATATTTATGATGATAAGAAAATAACCCACAGAGAGTTTAAAGTGGGTGACCATGTTTCTTGAAAGTAAAAGCCAACAAAATTTCCCTGAAGCTGGGAAACTGTTCGAAGTTGGCAGCCGGATTTTGTGGGTCATTTGAAATACTAGAAAGGATTGGGCCAGTTTCATATATGCTTGCATTACCTGCATCCCTGACTGTACATAATTTTTTTCATGTTTCATTGCTTAAGAAATATATACCTGATACTAATCATGTAATTGATTGAAATGTGATTCAGGTGGAGCAAGAAGGCGTCTTGCAAGTGCATCATGTGTGCATATTGGATAGGAAGAGAAAACAACTTCGGAAACAATCCATAGGGATTGTAAAGGTCCGGTGGACTTAGTACGGTCCTCAAGACATGACATGGGAGCATGAGGATGCTATGCGGGCAGAATATCCACATCTTTTTGAAGATTTTGGAAATCTTGTTGATGTTGTGTAAAGAGTTGCACTAAGGAAAATGAAAAAATAAGGGGAGGGGATTGTAATGTCCACAAGGAAGATACCCTATTGTATTTATGAATTGTAAACATGTTTTTTAGGATGGTAATATGAGTGTTGATAAGCTAGTGGGATTATGTGTCTATTAGGCCAGAGAGCCTAAGTGTTAAAGGCAAAGAGCCTGATTTTGTATATGTAATTATGCAGATCATTAATAATATAAAAAACATCATTGTGTGCAGACCGACCATGAAGAAAGAGTGATGGGGGACTAAGCTTCCATAGAGTGGGTAAGGGAAAGGGGGTTGGAATGTTGGAAAGAGGGGTTAATCTTAGGGGCTTAATTCCTTGAGAATAATGATTTATTATTATTCCAAAGCTATTAGAAAGACATGTTTTTAGCCTAAGTCTTGGGAGGGGAAACGTATGCAAAAAGGAACACATGAAGTTACAGGAAGACAAGTGTCGACCTGGGTGCATGCAGTTAAAGGTTGAAGCGTAAGCTATGTTGAGGGTTCATCCTCCATTCTCTCGTCGATTGTATGTCCTATTGTGCATCTACGTCTAATCTCTGTATTCCCTCACACATCTATAAAACTAGAAAAATGTGACGTTTTCCTGAGAAGCCAGGCATCCTCCATCTGAACTGTTTGAGTCTGCATTCGACCTCTATGTTGATTCCTTGTCACGCACCCTGAAAACCAGTGGCAAACCCATGGACTAATCCGTATCTTCTGTGTGTCCTATGAACCTCGCTTATCTGCCCTTGCAGAGCCGAGTCCGTATCTGAATCATTCTTAGGTTACTTCCTTCTGTTTTCTTGAGCGGTGTTGACCAATTTCTGTTGTTGTTATCCTCACTATGTTGGAATTGAGTCGAAACTTCTTGAAGAAGTGGGTTTTCAGGCCTGTGGTTGAAGAGTGAGGTTATCATGTATGTGAGAAGCTCTCTCTAGGTGAGGGATTTTGTTGGGAAGTGGTTCTCTCCCAGAGAGAGTCCAACACCAGCTACAGAGATCTGAGAATTCTTGATCTGACCCATTGTTGAGACCCAGAGAGGGAGGTGAAGCAACTGATGGATTGTGTGACAATGAAGGTGTATACTCTTAGGTGGAAAAACCATGTGGGGAATGAGAGTCCATGACTAGTGGGCGTAATAAGGCTCCTAGGGAGAATCCTTCCAGTTGCACTATGTTGTTTTCCTGTAATCTTAGCCTAGTCTAGGATTCCCTTGCCCGGGGTGGATCTTAGTCCCATCTCGGGGGTGACCTACTGCTGAGAGTGATGAGTAGTGAAGTCTAAGGCTGGGAGGTTCGTGGAAGGTCTTCATGTAGTTGGTGGATTTACTCCAGCTTAAAAGATAAGTATCAATCTATGCTTAAATTATATGTAACTTATGCATGTTTTTGCTAGTGATGCTTGAATGTTATCATGTGTTCCATAGCGTATATGAATTATTGTCTATTACATTGAATCTGTATCATAATAGTGAACTTTGTGTTAAGTGTTTAAAATTCATTACAATGCATGTGATATGTGTCTATATGTGAATTTTCCACAGTAGTAGCGTTGCCCGACCTGGTGATGGTTGGGGACGTTACAGGCAATCACAGTTTTAGGTCCCAACAACAGAACCATTTTTTGGCACAGGAGCAAACCCAGGTTTCAACTCTTAACAACGCACCAAAAAAACCCCGACTACTAGCCCTTTTTGCACCTGCAAAGCAGGCGAAGTCTCACCCGAGGTAGAAGCAGGGGGGGTTACAGGATGCAAATGTCTGTAACCAAGCTGGGACACAGATCTTTGATACTAACACTTCATAGAATGTTTTGTTAACGCTTAGGAAGTGACATGATTTATTTTATTCACCTTATTAACATTGCAGACCATACCCAAGGATAATTATAGCGTATTAAAAACAAATATTATGCACTTCAAACACTTAGCACTTAGCATTGTGAATCAGATCTAGCATTTAACATAAGCAAATAATTTAAGAAAAACATACATATTTATTACACATTATAATCTAAGCATTAAGAAAAACATAACAGAGATAACATTGCACAAAGAAAACCACAAGACACCAGATATACATGGTTCACCCCAATGTGGGGCTACGTCCACCAACCGCTTTGCTTCTTTATTATTTGTCTAAATCTTACATTCATTTTCTCCTGTGCACTAAGCCACAAATTCGAGCTTCACACCAGACATGAGATATGTGGACTGAGCACCATATCCTCCTTCCAAAACTAGGTCAAGGGCACATAACCAGATCACAGCGATTGTACGCTCTACAAAATCATAGTCTCGCTCATACAAGCCTTTTCAAAAAGCAACTCGAACTACTTGTACTTAGCTTGATAATTTTATAATACAATCTTATTTATTTATAATTTTACAAATCCTTACAATAAGGCCTAAACATGGGAAAACCCCATGGGCCGACATCCCATAACCCATTACAAAACCTAAAAGAACCCCTTACTGGTTCCACATATCCCAAACAATAATGAGATCCACGATATCATCTCCGCCTGGGTGCTCCTTCCTCGACCAATGTGTCGAAGTCCAAAAGTGGGCCAACTCTGACCAAGGTTTCCTCAAAACTTGATCGAGGGCCAACACATAGTAACAATTGGAATCAGTGGAATCAATGGATAAGTGTCAGGAAATGAGATACACTTCCACACTAAACCTAGCAGAAGAGAAGAAGAATTTAATCAAGAATGTAAATGAAAAAGAAATAACATAGTACATAGATATTTTACCCTGGAAACCCAAACCGGAAAAACCAACATTCCTTGAGCATTATACTCTCTTGTTGTCTTATTCAATATGAATAAAAGGTTACATGTCTAACCTTGGTCCACACCTAAGACACAATCAACACCATACCCTCTTTCTTGTGCAAGAACAACCTTGTAGCCAATCTGGCTTACATCTACATGACCAACAACCTCTAAATTGTAGACTCTTAGAGATTAGCCATTCATCATCTAAAGATTGAAGATTAGCCTTTACAGACTTAAAACATGCCTCTTTATAATATTTACAGGAGGAAAAACCATAAATACATGGCACCAAAAAATGTTTACAGATCCATGCAGATCATTGGCCACAAATCCCGCAAATCTCAGGATTTTGTTACAGTTGACTCCAAGTCAGATTACAAGTTGAATACTAGTCGGCCTTCATTCGATCTTCAGTAAATCACCACACGCTCGCATGTCAACCTCTTTTCAGTTAACCTCTTTAAAAAAAATTCGATTCCTTTACCATGTCGAACTGCCTCAACCTTCGACTTCAACTTTACCCGATCAACTAACTTTGACCTTCAAATTTACCCAATTGACTAACTTCGACCTTTGACTTGTTTTTGATCTACCTCGACCCTTGACCTACTGTCGATTTACCTTGAATTTGACCGTTAGTTGATCCACCTCGACTAGGCTTTTACTACAAAGAATATAACAACCCAACATTCTCCCACTTTTTGTATTCTTTGTCGAATCTGGGAGATTCATGAAATTTCATTCACATACCCAGGGCACCAATGCCCATTTCCTCTTTGCACCAAAAGAACTTCACAACACTCATAGACTTGTTCAATGAGTCTGCTATATTTTCCAACATGTTTACTTTCTCCAACAACACCTTGTTTCTTTCGACCATATCTCTTACAGAATGGTATTGTACATCAATGTGCTTAGTCTTTGAATGATAAGCAAGGTTGTTTTCTAGAAATATTACACTTTGGCTATTGCAAATTATATTCATAGCTCTCTACTCAAACCCGATTCATGAACACATACTTTGAATCCATACTACTTATTTACTTCCATGAGTGGATTCCATGTATTCAACTTCCATTGTTGACAAGGCTACGAATGTTTGTCACTTACTCTTCTAACTTATTGCTCCATCGAACATCCTAAAGACATATCTGTTGGTCGACCTCCATCGATCTAGATCTCCATCCTAGTCAGCATCGACAAAGCCATGTACATTTAATTTACCACTTCCATCTCCAAGTTTTCCTTGATAGCATATAGCATATTCCTTCATGCCACACAAATACCTGAATACTCTCTTGATAGCTATCCAGTGCTCCTTTCCAAGTGTCCACATGTACCTTCTCAACACTCCCACTGCATAGGAAATGCCTGGTTGAGTGCATACCATCGCATACATCAGAATACCAACAAGACTTGCATATGGAACATGTGCCATGTGCTCTATTTACTCATGTGTCTTTTGACACTGTTCAACAGTTAGCCTTTCTCCCATAGGAATTGGCACCTTCACCGATTTGCAATCTTGGATGTTGAAATGCTTCATAACTATTTCAATATACTTTGTTTGATTCAACCAGATATTTCTAGAGGCTCAATCTCTCTTAATATCCATTCCTAGAATGAAGTTAGCTACACCGAGATCCTTCATGTCGAACTTGGAGGATAGTTTCATCTTCACCTCCTTTATTGCATCCATGTTGTTTCCAATCAACAGCATGTCATTGACATACAAAGCCATATATATGAAACACCCATCTTATTCCTTGGAATATATGCAGTGATCAACTTTGCTTCCCACAAATCCAAAACTAAGGATATATGTGTAGAAATTTTGGTACCACATCCTTGGTGAATTCTTTAGACGATAAAGGGATCTTTTCATTTTGCAAACCAAATCCTTTTTTCCTTTTACTACAAATCCTTTAGGTTGTTTCATGTATATTTTATCTTCCAAGTCCCCATGTAGGAACATTGTCTTCACATCCATCTGTTCTATTTCTAGATTAAATGTTGTAGCCAGAGAAATTAGTACTATAATGGAATTTAATTTTGCAATAGGGGAAAAAAATCTCACCGAAGTTGAATCCCTCGAATTGGGAATATCCTTTCGCTACCAATCGAGCTTTGAACTTCTCGACTTGTCCTACTACATTTATCTTCTTCTTGAATACCCATTTGCTACCGACGAACTTTCTTCCACTAGGTAACTTGAATAAATCCCATGTCTCATTCTTGTGCAAGGATTCCATCTCTTCGACCATGGAATCCTTCCATACTTTACCCTATGCCGAGTTGACTGCCTCACCGATATACTTGGGATCATAGTCGATGAAAGTTAACATGAATGTAGAATGGAAGTTGAGTAGACTATAACTTTCTACTTGTTTTCTTACTCTTTTTTACCTCCTTACCACCATAGTATGTTGTTCCACCTCTTCCTCTGATTCAATCAACTCATCTAAATCATTTTCTTCATTCCTCAGTTCAAACTTCATCGTCTCAGGATTATACTTGATATGAACAATTGCTTCAGGCTCAGACTTACCTTTGAATTATATGAAGACCACATATTGACTTTACACTATTCTCCTTGATGCAAGATCCCAGAGATTTTTTCCTTTCATTCCTTCTTTGTACCCAATGAAAATACATTTGATTTCCTTCTTGTCCAACTTGATCCTCTTTTCCTTGGGAACATGAAAAAATGCATCAGAGCCAAATACTTTGAGATATGAAACTGAAGGCTTCTTACCCAACCATACCTCATGTGGATTCATGTCGACTAGAATCGACGAAGGAGACATTCACTAGATATATTGTAGTATTGACTGCCTCTGCCCATAATTCTTGTGCGAGCCCAACACCACTGAGCATGCTCCTTGCCTTGTCCATCAATGTTATGTTCATTCTCTCGAAAACTCCATTTTTTTTTGGTCTATGGTGTTTTATTTTGGCATGATATGCCACACTTCTCACATATTTGATCAAATTATTCTCCACAAAATTCACCACCATTTCAGTTCTCATCACCTTAATATTCTTATTTATCTAGTTTTCTAAAAGAGCTTTAAACTCTTTAAATTTATTGAAAACCCGTAATTTATTCCTAGAGAAATATATCCATGTCTTCCTAAAAAAATAATATATGAAGGAGACATAATACATGGATCCACCAAGTTAAGGAACTGTAACCATGACAAACACATCACTATGCACCAATTCTAGAATCCCATTTTCCCTTGTCGCACTCGATGGGAACCTCACCCAAATTTGTTTTCCATATATGCAATGATAAAAAAAGTCGACTTCTAAAACACATTAAGGAAAACCTTCAACCATGCATTTTCTCTGCATAGCTAGAAGTCGTTTTTATTCAATGTGTCCCAACCTCTCATGCCATAACATGGTCAGGTCGATTTTATCATGTCGAGTCAAGTTGATTTATACTGACTCAGCTCAAGTCTAGTCAAGTTGATTTGAAGTTGATTTGACTTTTGGAGAAACGATGTTGTTGCATCGAGTTGTCATTTGACATTCCATAACAACTTGTATTGGGTTCCAATCCAAACTCATTTCATTAAGACCATCACACCTCTGACCATGTTGCACGAATCCTTCTGAAATAGAGTGTGCACTCTAGCATCACTCATCTTACTAACATATATACTAACATATATTAGGTTTCTTTCCAAACCCGGAATGTGTAGCACACTTGGAAGGGTTCTTTTCCTCACATCCTGCAGTATCAGTCAAACTCTTCCTCATTCGACAATTTTAGTTGTCAATTCATCCCCCAAGAACAAATCATATTCACCATATCGTTCATACTCACAGAACCATTATCTATGTGGTGTCATATGACATGATTCTCCTAATTCAATCAACCAAACACCTTTATCCGACTGTGTACTTGTCGACGCTAGGTACACATCACATCCCTTATTCGGAGCCATATTTCTCTCATTTGACTGCTTCTCATCGGATCTCATACTGACTTCCATCACCCTATACTTACATTACTTTTTTCAATTCCCATATTTACCACATTTCCAGCATCTTCTTGTCGACTAAAATGGGGAATTATATCTACCCTTCGACTTAGACTTTCTACCAGAGAATTTACCATTATCTCTTTCAATTGATCGACCTCTCACCACTAAAGCATATTTGGTCAACCCTTCCATGTTCTTTCTTCTCATTTCTTCTGACAGTAGAGAAGAAACCACATCTTCTAGCACTAGTGTGGTTGTGTTACTCCCTATAGCCATGAACAATATATCCCAAGATTCTGACAAATAACATAATATTCTTATACACTTCTCCTCCTTGGTGATTTTAATATCCACAAATGATAACTAGATTAAAATGGTCTTGAATGCATTTAAATGCCCAGACAACGAAATTCCATCACTCATTCTAAGAAGATACAATTTATTTCTGAGAAACAACTTATTTACCAGAGATTTTGACTGGTATAAGCTTCCCATCTTGCCCCATAGTTTCTTGGTCGAATCTTCACCCGAGACATTCAATAGATTCGAATCTATAAGACAAATCCAAATCGTACTTCTTCTCTTCTTTTGGGTTTCTTCCATTCTTTCGTCGACATGCTTATCGGCTGGTTACCTAGATAGACCACTATCCATTTTTCTCTATCTACAATAACTTCCATTTTAAGCTTCCAAAGCTCAAAATTCTTACCATTGATTTTTTCTATCTCTATTATTGAACTGCTCGCCATTCTTTACCACGATATTTAACACAATTTATGACTTACAAATCTTACTATACCTACAATTTATCTCTCAGATTCAATATTGGTAAATCAAGATCGGATACAACTGTCAAAGCTTAACACATATTTGATACCACTTTCCAGGAAATGAGATACACTTCCACACTAAACCTAGTAGAAGAGAAGAATAATTTAATCAAGAACGTAAATAACAAAGCAATCACACAATACACAGATATTTTACCCTGGAAACCCAAACCAGGAAAACCAACATTCCTTGAGCTTTCTTCTCTCTTGTTGTCTTATTGAATCTGAATAAAAGGTTACATGTCTAACCTTGGTCCACACCTAAGATACAATCGACATCATACCCTCTTTCCTGTGAAAGAAAAACCATGTAGCCAATTTGGCTTACATCTACATGACCAACAACCTCTAAATTACATACTCTTAACGATTATCCATTCATCATCTAAATATTCAATATTATCCTTTACAACCTTACAACATGCCTGCTTATAGGATTTACAGTAGGAAAAACTCTAAAAACATGACGCACAAAAATGGTTACAGATCCATGCAAATCATTGGCTACAAATCCCACAAATCTCGGGATTCTGTTACAATCGAATCCAAGTCAGATTACCCATTGAATACCATTCGACCTTCATTTGATCTTTATTTTATTGTCGCATGCCTACCTATCGACCTGTTTTCATTTGAACTCTTCAATTTTTTGTCTATGCCTTTACTATGTCAAATTGCCTCGACCTTCGACTTCGACTTTACCCAGTCAACTAAATTTGACCTTAGACTTGTTGTCGATCTACCTCAACCCTCGACCTACTTTTGATCGACCTCGAATTCAATCGTCAGTCGTTCCACCTCGATTAGACTTTCACTACAAAGAATATAACAACCAAACAATAAGTGCAATCAAGAAGGCAAGCAATAAAAGACACAACAAAATCTATATCATTATAAGAAAGTATGGTCATTGATGTGAAATGGACAAGTCATGAAGAATTGAAGTCAAGTAACTTTGAATGATTTTTATGAATGTTAGTGAATTAAAAGAGGAAGAACAAATGGAAAAATAACACCAGAAGAGAGGAAAGAAATCATATATAGGAAATTTCACATTGATCTACAAGACATCTTATATAAAATTCAAGGAAGATAAATTGTTAGAGAAAGATATAAAAATCATGAAGATAGGGCGAGGACATGAAGTCAAAGAAACATTGTTTAGAGAAGGTATATCGACATGGGGAGTTACCATTTTACCAATGATGTGAAATGGGGAGAAAGAGAAAGATTAGAATAATTAAGACATGGGGATAAGCCCCAAGGGGAGATACCCTTTTTCGTTGATGTCAAAGGGGGAGAGAAACATCAAAGGAGCATTGGTCACAGGTGGATTATGATATTTGGAGTATAAGTGTTGCCATCAATGCCAAAGGGGGGTATTGTTGGGCATTTGGTTTTCATTGATGTTGTTGGACAGTTAGTTGTTATTGATGTCAACAAGAAGTGGCTGTCAATGATGTCAACATATGTTATGGATGTATTTGGATAACTCTCCAAAGTGGCCTCCTTATGGTGTAACTTTAAGCATGGCCCTCATGGGAAGACGCTTTGAAGAAGATTACAATAAACCCATGTGTGATCCAGATTATTTTCGGCACAAAATGAGAGGGGAGATATAATAATGATCCAGGTGGATATCGGTGGCCACCCACCTTTTCCAATTGGCTCAAAACAACTTTTTGACAATTTTGGCAATTTACTATTTTTAGCAGGTTTTAACTTCTGGGGCCATTTTGAGGGCCTAAATGAAGGTTTTTCAAGATATAGGTTCTCAATGATATCCAAAGGCATGATTGATCCCCCAAAATAAATCTCCTTGATGATACCTTTCCAATGAGCTATCATACTCCTAAAACGGAGATCGTATGCAAAAGTTACGACCTCGGGAAGTTGATGTACTAACTTACCCAAACGGGGCCCACATGACTTTTGGCGCTTCATCTCCTAGGGTTAGGTTTTTGGATGTCTAGGAATTTTTGCATTCCTATTTATTGTAAAAATTCCTTCATATCCTCATTGCAATCATCTTCTTGCGAATGCGAGTAGCGGTCACATCTCTTCTCAGAGATAAACTGCCACCATTCTAGCGAGTCTTTCACTCTGTATTTTTTACAGTCTCTGTACATTTCTTTGATTAATAGAAATCGTGTATTACTGTATATATGTGTTTATGGTTTCATCTCTGATACATTTCTATTATATTATTGAATATCTGCAATATCTCTATGCATTTTTTTATTATATCTATGCTCTCATTTCGTGTTGAAAATAATCTAGATCAGTGGTATCAGAGCAGGCTACTCTTGATCGTTTTTTCAGTGCATGTCCCCGACAAGGTTCGAGTATATCAAGTTGGGTCTTGATCTTGTCTCTCTTGAAGAAAATCTCTCTCACACACCCAAGAAACCCTCAATGGAAGAATAAAAGAAAAACGACGGAGCAGACGATCCTATCAATCTGTTGCTTGAGCAAGGTCTCACGCGACAAAGGGACGAAATGATGGAGAATTTTTCCCACATCCTTCAATGCCAATCGATAGAATCAGGCACATATTCATCAATCGACCACTTTGGAGGCACCTTGCCTTTCAAGGTACAAGTTAACTTTGATATTCCTGTATTTGAAGGATAGATAGATGCAGAAGCCCTAGAAAAATGGTTAACTCTACTAGAAGGTTATTTCTCTGTTCACAATTTTTCTGACAAAGAAAATATCACCTTCACACTCCTTAAAGCTCTCACTCATGTCAAACATTGGTGGGAAACTTACTGGGAGAAAAGTTCCACAGAGGATTCTGGAATATATGGGGCCGATCCCACTTGGGATTTTTTTGTGGATGCGGTAAAGGAACAGTATTACCCTGTTGGCAACTATGAGGACCAGTACATGAGATGGACCACACTACGGAAAGAGAGGGGCCAAGCAGTTCCAGATTTCACCAATACCTTCCATACCTTGCACACCAAGCTGGGTATCAAAGACTCCGAGCGACATTTGGTTCTGAAATACTGTGGGGTTCTACATAGATACATCCATATTGAAATGGATTTTATGGACATCTCATCACTCGGTGCTACTTATCGATATGTCGTTAAAATTGAGTAGAAATTTAAGCACCAGAACAAACGGGAGTTCGAGTCTACAAATACGCAATAATCAAAGTATGACAAAGATGGCCCTAACAAACAGTTTCCCAAAAACCAGTCCAAGACACAGGAAAAGAAGGGTCATGGGAAGACAAAGAAGGACACCGGAAAATGGTGTGAGTTCCACAAAATCCCCTGGCACAACACCGATGAATTTCTCTCAAAATAGTCATTGGTGGTCGAGATCAAAGACAAGGAGTCGAACCCTGATTCAGAATCTGATTCTAAAAATATTGGTAAAGGACAGATCATTGACACAGACCCCACTGCTATTGTCGCAACCGCATCAATTCAACCAGAAGAACCAATAGATCCTGAAGAGGGGGAGCATCTTTTTCATTCATAGATGTGGGTGAAGGGGACCCCGCTGCATTTTATTGTTGATAGTGGAAGCCAGAAGAACCTCATCTTAGCAGAGGTCGTCAAACAATTGGGATTGTCGACAACACCACACTTGCAACCATACAACATTGGGTGGCTTCGCCAAGGACGAGATCTTTGTGTCAGCCAGCAATGTCGATTATCATATGACATCCAACCCTTCAAGGATGAGGTATTATGTGATGTTGCCCCACTGGATGTCTGTGATGTGCTCTTGGGCCAACCATATATGTGGAGACGCCATCTTGTTTATGAGTCTCGACCCCGTAGTGTCATTGTTACTTTGGGGGGTCATCTCTACAGAATACCAGAGGTAGTTCCAACTATTGTTCCACCTAAAAAGTGTCGCAAGGTGGTATCTCATACTGCAAAATCCAGCTTCTTCAAAATCTGTTCAAAAGGACACTGCAACCACTACAACCTTGCCCCAAGCACCTTCTATCCAACAGAAGCAGATCGACAAGGTTGTAGAAAAGTGCGAAGATTCCTTCTACACACCATCCTCTCATGTATCTCGACTTGTTGAACAACCTCAACCTCAACGGGTTCATGATAGACTTCCACAAACTGAGCAACGTGACGTCTTCATCAAGACAAGCAACTCACCAAGATGCAGATTCAACAAACGTATTTCCTTCTCCCATGGGAACTCAATGCAATGGAGACCATTGCTTCCTAATAAAGGAGGATTGATCCAGGTGGATATCGGTGGCCACCCACCTTTTCCAATTAGCTCAAAATAACTTTCTAACAATTTTGGCAATTTACTATTTTTAGCAGGTTTTAACTTCCGGGGCCATTTTGAGGGCCTAAATGAAGGTTTTTCGAGATCGAGGTTCTCAATAATAGCCAAAGGCATGATTGATCCCCCAAATTGAATCTCCTTGATGATACCTTTCCAACGATCTATCATACGCCTAAAACGGAGATCGTATGCAAAAAATACGACCCCAGGAAGTTGATGTACTAACTTACCCAAACAGGGCCCACATGAATTTTGGCGCTTCATCTCCTAGGGTTAGGTTTTTGGATTTCTAGGACTTTTGGCATTCCCGTTTATTGTAGGAAGTCCTTCAGAGCCTCATTGTAATCATCTTCTTGCGAATGTGAGTAGCGGTCACATCTCTTCTCAGAGATAACCTGCCACCATTCTAGTGAGTCTTTCACTCTGTATTTTTTACAGTCTCTGTACATTTCTTTGATTAATAGAAATCATGTATTACTGTATACATGTGTTTATGGTTTCATCTCTGATACATTTATGTTATATTATTGAATATATGCAATATCTCTGTGCATTTCTTTATTATATCTCCGCTCTCATTTCGTGCCGAAAATAATCCGAATCAAATAAAGAAATGTGCGAAGATATATAAGATATCCAATAATACAACATAGATATATTATATGTATATACAAAGAGGCACAAATATATAGTAATACGCAATTTCTATTAATGAGTGAAATGTACAGAACTGTAAAATTACAGAGTGAAAGACTCGCTAGAATGGTGGAAACTTATCTATGAGAAGAGATTTGATGGATATACTCATTCAAAATATGATGATTGTTACAATGAGGCTCTAAAGGAATTTTTAACATAAAGAAAATCTAAAACCATAACCCTAGAAGATGAAAAGCCAATAGTTTTGTGGACCTCGTCTTGGGTAGTTTGGTGTATCAACTTCTCAAGGGCGTAACTTTGGCATATGACCTTTGTTTTGGGTGCACGATATCTCATTGGAAAAGTATAGACGAGAATAGTCATTTTGGGGGATCAATCAGAACCTTCAACTATATTTTAGGAGTGCGATCACGAAAAATTGTCATTTAGGCCCTCAAAAATGGCCCCAGAAGTTAAGGCCCTAAAAACCTGCTAAAAATAGTAAATTGCCAACAAACTATTTTGATCCAGTTGGAATAGGTGGTTGGCCACTGATATCCACCTGGATCAATGTGTGTTCATGAATCCTAAAGTTTTTTATGAATAAGGACATGAAGGACAATGTAAATGCAGGTAATACACTCATAGATGGATAGTCCTCATCATGTTGTTTCCAACGGTAGGTGGAACATCATGTATTTCCTCACAATTGAAGAGTTATGAGGTCATGAATTTGAAAGCCCCAAATATGGGTTAAGAATCCCCTAATTGGTTGCAAGTCATTAATGAAGGATTAAAGTGGTTGTAACAAGAAATTTCAAGAAGCCCTAAAGTTAAGGAAAGAGGTTACTTAGAAAAAGTATATATACACCTCCATAAGGAACTTGTAAGTGCATTCACACACACATTCTATTAAATATATTCTATGTGAGTAAGTGATTCTTATCCGAGGTAATCAATGATATCTGAGGCTAATTTTAGAGGGAAGATGAAGTAAAGAAGGGAGAATGAAGTCTTGTGATGATGTGTTCTAAGGTATGTTACTTAAATGTCATCTTACCATTTTCGCTATAATTATTTTTCTAGAATGATTCAGATAGATAAACTTGGAGGAGGTTGAGAAGACATGTAAAAGTACTATTAGGAAGATATGGTTGTTGACTATTCCTGAAACTAGTCTTAAACAAGTGTTTTTGGTAAAACAGACATAACTTCTTCATAGAGGATCCACATTCAGTGAGACCAATTTCTATGGAAATATAACAATATTTAGTATTTTTTATGCACGTTTCAAAATAAGATATTAAATATTGAGTGCATGGTTTTTTGTACAAGTTCTCTCTCTAGAATAGGATGAATTTCAGGAAGGATTTCCATTTTTTCTATAAATTATGTTCTGAGAAGTTTCAGACCCAATTTTGAGGAGATGGAATAAATATCTTAGTATGCCCATGGTTAAAATTTCATACCTTTATGCATTACATGTATGAAGTTATTCTTGTTGAAATTTAGGGTTTGTAACTAATCGAAAACTAGTCCCGTGAGACTGGGGTAAAGTTTGATGAAGATGATATTCTCTTGTTGCTGAAGTTGAGGAAGAGCTACATGTTTGTGATTTTGTGTATCAGGTCTACTACAAGATCAGCGGTGTGCTTTACATGTGTTATTGAGGATTATGTTTATGGTACATGCTTGAGGCATGTCTTGATGATGATGGTATAGGTTGTGGTACATGGTTGATGTACACACTTGATGATTAATATGCATGTTTGATGTACATGGTATGGTACAAGTTGATGTACATGATATGGTATAGGTTTTGGTACATGGTTTATGTAAATGGTATGGTGATGGTTTTGGTATCCATGTGAGTGGATCTTGTTATAGTTGGTTGATGATGGTATATCTGTGACAATGAAAGTGACATGTTGGTTTATGTGATAGTGATAGTGACAGGTTGGTTGATGTGACAATGACA
>ML843133.1:42895-53093 GCA_009831015.1 Picea engelmannii
ATGGGTATGTACAAGCATGATGTTATGACTAGACATTAGTGTGATGTTATGACTAGACATTAGTTTAATGTAATTTATATATGGAAAACACTCATTACTAAGCAGTGATTGGATTCATGTTATGCATAAGAGATCATGGTTTAATAACTCCATATTGAACACAACAACTTACCTTTTTTGATTCATTACTAGTATAGTGTATTCATTATGAATATTCAATGCCATTTGAGTTAACATGTCATATGATTTTACTTGGGGCTTTTGTGCATGCCAAATTCGCATGCACAACAACCATAGGGTTGATGTGCATGTGAATTTGGCATGCACATAACTGTTGCGAAGTGGTGTAAAAGGATTGGTAGTCATGTGAGACTAATATCATATGAACTGATATGAGCTAATTATAATAATAATAATAATATACATATACATATACATATATTATTACTCTATATGAGTTGATGGGTATGCACAAACATGTTTTTATGATTAGACATTAGTGTAATGTAATTTATATATGGAAAGCACTCATTACTAAGCAATGATTGGATTCATGTTATGCATAAGAGATCATGTGTTAGTAACTCCATATTGAACACAAAATCTTACCTTATTTGATCATTACTAGTGTATTCATTATGAATATCCAATGTCATTTGAGTTAACATGTCATATTATTTTCCTTAGGGTTGTTGTGCATGCCAAATTGGCACGCACAGTAGCCATAGGGTTGTTGCGCATGCCAATTTGGCATGAACAATAGCCATAGACACAAAATCCCTATGGTTGTTGTGCATGCCAATTTGGCATGCACATAACTATTGGGAAGTGTTGTAAAATGATTGGTAGTCATGGCAGACTAATATCATGTGAACTGATATAAGCTAATATAATAATAATAATATATACTCATATTATTACCCTATATAAGCTGATGGGTATGTACATGAATGATGTTATGACTAGACATTAGTGTAATGTAACATATATATGGAAATAACTCATTACTAAGCAGTGATTGTATTCATGTTATGCATAAGAGATCATGGGTTAGTAAGTCCATATTGAACACAAAAGATTATATTATTTGATTCATTACTAGTATAGTGTATTCATTATGAATATCCAATGCCATTTGAGTTAACATGTTATATTATTTTCCTTAGTGTTGTTGTGCATGCCAATTTGGCATGCACATAATTGTTGGGAAGTGGTGTAAAAGGATTGATAGTCATGGGAGACTAATATCATATGAAATGATATAAACTAATTATAATAATAATAATGTATACTTATATTATTACCCTATATAATATGATGGGTATGTACATGCATGATGCTATGACTAGACACTAGTGTAATGTAATTTATATATGGAAAACACTCATTACTAAGAAATGATTGGATTCATGTTATGCATAAGAGATCACGGGTTAGTAACTTCATATTGAACACAAAATCTTACCTTATTTGATTCATTACAAGTGTATTCATTATGACTATCCAATGCCATTTGAGTTAACATGGCATATGCTTTTCCTTAGGGTTGTTGTGCATGCCAATTGGGAAGTGGTGTAAAATGATTGGTAGTCATGGGAGACTAATATCATATGAATTGATATAAGATAATATAATAATAATAATAATATACTTATATTATTACCCTATATAATTATAATAATAATATATACTTATAGTATTACCCTATATAAGTTGATGTACATGCATGATGTTATTACTAGACATTAGTGTAATGTAATATATATGGAAAGGACTCATTACTAATAAATGATTGGATTCATGTTATGCATAAGAGACCATGGGTTAGTAACTCCATATTGGACACAAAATCTAACCTTTTTTATTCATTACTAGTATAGTGTATTCATTATAAGGAACTTGTATGATGTTTTGAATTATATAGGGAATCACTAAAAAAATGAATATATTTATTTTGATACATATATCATACGTCAACATAGAATTTGTTTACATAATTGTACATATAAACAAAAAATAGATTAAATTCTAAAAAATTAGTGATTAATTCAAATAAAAAAATAATGTTTGTGAGGGGAATTATCTAACCAATGGACATATGCATTGAACTGCAACCAAATCTCTTGTTCAAATCGATGTGTTATCTTAATGCACATCACTCTTGAGAAGGATACGTACTAAGATATTCCTCAACTTGAACATGTTTGAGGGCAAGGTGTTAGATTTTTTTTTTCTACCCTTTTGTTGTATAGAGATTCAAGGCAAGAAATGTTCTTAATTGCATATTATATCAAGAATACATGGAGTAATTGATCAATCAATATATTTTTGCAACTTAGTATTGGTATAGATAATCACACATATGATGTTCAATTAGATAAAACAATATCCTAAATAATTTACCGTAAAAAAATAACGTTTTTCACATAATCACTACACAAATATAACAATTCTCCCTTTTGCATCTCCACTATATCTCATACCAAGCATCTAGGATTCGCCTACTTTTTTCCTTGGATTGTTTTATATTTTTCATTCAAGTTGAAATACACATACATTTTTAAGATTCCTTAGAGAGATATTATGATTCTTAACATATCGTTTATACTAAAATGATCCCTAATTAATGGACTATCATATATTATATTCATAGAAAATATTATCCTATATACTATATCCTATCAAATTAAAACAAATAAGTGTTTAGTGAAAACAAAATCAGATCATATGACATAGCATATATTGTATGCTCTCAATTTATACATGTATATCAACAAAAAATAGAACAACAATCTATAATTGATATATCTATTAGCCTAAGCATTACAAAAATAAAGTTATATATATTTGTCTACCCTGTTACTCTAGCGAAATAGGAAAATATCAATACTATACTATAATGGCTACAACCTTAAACACTCTAGGTATACAAATTGGTTCTACTAAAAAAAATATGCCAGTACTAAAATAACAAGAAAACCCATATGACAATAATGGACTGTAATGGCTACAACCTTAAACACTCTAGGTCTACAAATTGGCTCTACTAAAAGAAAAATCCAGTACTAAAATAACAATTAAACCCATATGACAATAATGGAGTGTTTTATTGAAGGATAACACTCAAATAAAATCCAACCCTAGACCTCAACTTTCAGATCCAGAACTACAATATGAAATTGATTACCCTGGGATGAACCAGAATTGTAAATGAAATGAAGTCACGATGGAAGGGAGAGGTGTTTAAGAAAGAGGTGTTTAAGAGAAAAATAGAATTGGAAATGTAAATAATAAATTTATCATTAAATTTTAAAATTGAGCTAGTACATAGATGATACACTAGAACTAGGCATGATTGCTTCCAAGTCTCCACGTGGGTAAGATCCAACTTTAAACCATGCCAAATATTTTGAGAATTTATCCCACTAAGTTAGGTTTGGAGGTTCCCAATAAGTCAAGTTGACAAGTGAGTATGAATAGACATGTTCAAAATTGAGTGAATGAGAAATTTCGAGTTGAGTTGTATGACACCCTGACAAATCGTACAATAGGTGGGTGGCATATTAACATAGTTCATGGGATACACCAACAAACATGCCAACACATAAACCATTAAACCATTATGTGATATGTCAATATGAATAATGTATACTACATTAATTAACTATAATGTACTGTATCTCATTACTATAACATGTGATTATTTGTAATGTGAATAGGTTGACAAAGATGTGTTAGAGATTTTTAACATGTTATATCTATGAAAATATAAATGCAAGCATATATTGTGTGGATATTTGAATACACATTCTTGTATAGCTTATGTACTTCTCAACCTTCCATAGATTCATTTTACATGTGTATGCATTGCATCAAACTTATCGTAAATTTTAACCATTGTTCATTTCATTTCGTAAATTATGGAATGTATACATCACATGTTTAAATAAATCGTAATGGTATTCCATCTTCAATTATTCGTTCATGATCAACTTTGGACATTTCCCATTTTCTAACCTTTTTTCTTTTTCTTTATTGAACTTCTATTAACTTT
Organism: Picea engelmannii; assembly: GCA_009831015.1. Lineage (NCBI taxonomy): Eukaryota > Viridiplantae > Streptophyta > Pinopsida > Pinales > Pinaceae > Picea > Picea engelmannii. The sequence goes on from ML843133.1 coordinate 46,950, forward strand.
ATGTGCGCTGCACATACCAAATGACTATATTGACAACTTATGACATCTGATTGATAGTCTTGAAAGTGAACATGGCTATCAGTTTGATGGGTTTCTTGAAAAATATATCCTTTCAATACGATAGATCATATTTCATATATATAACTGTTATTATCAAAATCTTCTAATAACCTCATCTTTTGTTCTGTGCATCACATCAAATAATATTTCACGTTTTAAATTTTGTCTACAGGTGCAACCATGACAAAGAAATCTCCTGCAAATAATTCAATATGTTCCAACAAGTAGTTTGTGTTAGATTAGCACACATGCACATGCCATTAAACTCGTCTACTATATATATATATATATATATATATATATATATTATATATCCAACTTACAAGTACATCTACAAGTTGTTTAAATTTTTAACAAATATATTTTCAAACAATTGTAACATAAAAATTACCTTCTCTAACAAGATCAAAAACTCTATCGTCATAAACTGACAATATAGTTTCATTTGATTCCATCTCCTCTGAGCTTACAAGTGGCATTTTTCATTTTATATTAAGTTCAGTATGTCTCCAAGCTTTAACATATTCCGCATTTTCATTTAACATAGTGTTTTGTTTTAACTGAATTCATTTTTGTGTCCCATGTATTGTACCTTCTTCATATGGGATTGATATATTTACATCTTGGATTCCAACATACCAAAAAAACCTACACAAGAGAAGAACTTGTTAACTTGAAATCTATCAAGAAAATAGTTGAAGATCATATAAATTTGATCACATGAATAAAAATATCATGTGTACATGTGTAACATGTATATATAGACACACATGCATGCATCCCTTGACGGATTATTTTCATGGCTTAGCTCCATTTTGCAGCATTCAAAAACTTGATCAGCGGATTCAAATCGATTGGCATGAGGGTTCATCTGATACATTCGAAGTGCTTGTTTTACACATGCCCCTGCACCATCGTGCTCTCCTTTTCCATGACTAGTCTCAAAAAAATTCCAACAATGTGTAATGTTTGATTTCTTATGAAGACGACACAACCAATAGAATGATCGTAAATATTTGAACTGACTTGCACATCCATCTGAACATATCCAATGTTGATTGAATCTGATCTCACGTTCTTTCATTGAATCATAAAATTTATCAAAACAATGTTGTACATAATGTGTATCGTGTTCTCGATCATCACTTATATAAAAGTGATATTCTTTAATAACATGTCGATTGTCATTGGTTATTTGTATGTTATCAAGACTCCATTGAGCATGTCTATATAGAACGTGGACAAATATAGTGACTTGATCAGAATGATAATATTCACTCTGTATTTATTTTTGTGCAACGAATGTGTAATTCTCTACAATATCAACTACAAATAAAATTTTCCCTGGTGGAAACACTTCACGAGATTTTTTGAATTGTAGGTCTTTCCATCGAGCTCTATGTGAATGATTGGTGTATTTATAAATTTCTTCCTCAAACTTATTCAAAAAATGTATCACACAGATTTTATCTACTTTCAAACCAATCCTTTTGGATATAACATTTAAAAAATGTGGATTCGTGCTGCTGATATATTCATATCATTGCATTGTGTTTCACGCACTTGGTTTAGTGCACGGGAATGAATTTTTATGTTTTGAGGTTGGATATCCTGTGTGATTTTGAGGCTAGTGAACCTGAACATAGATAGGTCAGTGGGCCTATCCATGTAAATTTAATCATGTTTATTAATATAATATTGCATCATTGCACGTTAATTGACTCAGACGAAATGACATGCAGGGGGGACTACTCCATCAGAAAAGGGAAAATAGGGTGATTCATAAGTCACAAGGAATATTTTAATAATATTTCCAAAAAATTGTTAATTCAAATGATTATTTTATCCTAAGTTTTCGAGGATAGGGAAGATGTCACCAAGTGGATTAAAGATACTTGTGGAGGTGACAAGTTTCAAGTGGAAGACATGTAATATATGTTGTTGGCCTTAGTGTATTTTGGGTGTTATGGCATGGGAGATGATCCAGGATTTGGAGAAGGAATTTAGGTTGCAGGATCTCATGAGCAGAAGGGGGTCAGACTGTATGGAAAATATGATTATTACCTTATCTACTCATAGCAGCTTGTAGGGAGTTGTGGGGGTTGTATCCAAATTTTCATTGTCGAAGATTCAGGTAGTACTTTTTGGCCAGTACGCTAGTGCGTGCAGTTGTTTGATTTAATTTCATTTCTTAAGGTTATATGGAAATGAGATTGTTGCTTCCATTGTAACAAGTTGTGTTACTTCAAGTGAAACTGCATGGACTATGTACAAATTTGAAAATACGCAATGAAATTTTAGGGTAGCATGGCTCAAAAATATGTTGGGGATGTTACAAAATGGTATCATAGCATGTGTAAGGTCGTAACAGGACTCAGTGGGAGACTGGGTACATTACAGGAGGGAACCCGTTCACTTGAATAAGAAGAGGATCACTCAGATCAGTAAGTATAGGGTTGAAATTATATGGAGGAGTGTTATCAATATCCTCCACGATTTATGGATTGTAGTCTCCTTGAGGAGGTGGAGAAGGAACCTCATTACCCCCCAAGGGGATTCCCTCCAAAACATCATCATCTTCATCTTCAAATAAAGGATTCTCCTAAACATGTTCCCCAATTCTCAAGTTATTAAATTTGGTTTGTTACTCCTCTAATTCACTTAAGGATTATTCAAAAACTTCAAGTCTATGCATCGCTAGAGGCATCCCCGTGAACTAGGTATGAAGTCCCTAATTCCTCCTCGAATGAAAATACAACTAATCCACTACCTTCAAAGCCTCATAACTAAGTGGGAAATAGCTATATTATGGAGATAAAAATAAAATTCTTTGGCCTTCTATATGAAACACCAATTTACTCTACACACTTCTAAAAATGACTCATATAATATGCCAATGGGAGAACACTCTTTTCCGAAACATATCCAAAGGTGATTAAATCATTGGGTCTAACTAGTCAAAATCAGAAAATGGGCCTTTTAAGGGTTATCCTGGGATGATGAGGGCCTAAATCCAACTCACAAAGGTATGGGAGACAATTATCATAACCTCATGAAGTCACCATCCAAGGAGAAATCCCCTTCAAGAATGAAGGAAACCTCCAAGGAGAGATCCATGAGATATTATGGATATGTTTTAGGTACCTCATGTGATTCCCATTTATAGTTACTTGTTTGGAACCTATAAGAGGATATTAAGTTTTCCATTTCATGACTAATATCTATGATAAATTGTTGGGGGTTAGGATTTCACATTGGGAAGGAACACATGAGACTTCGTCACATGGCCAAAACATGGGATAGAAGGTGTAAGTCTGAGTAACTTTCCAACTAATCCAAGGTCCTTTTTGGTTATCATTATTTTATTTGAGTTTATATCTTTATCTTGAGTGACCCAGGGTTCATGTTTGTTTTGGGTTCCAACAAAGCCTCTAAAACTATTGGCCCTCCTAGTGAACCAAAAGGCAACACAACTTATAGATTGCACTATGCAGTCTCACCCGAGATAATCTTAATGGTTGACTTAAGTAATCAAGTGTTTGCAGTATAGGATTGAGCGTAGATCTGAGAAGTGCGTTGGGAGTTCTAGTTTGACTTATTAACACAACAAACTATCATTCACGATTATGCATGAAATATAACCAACTCATTATTTCAGTATATCAACAACTATTGAAGATAGTAAAGAAACACATGCATTCAATCACATAACATAGGTTTTACCATGTTTCACCCCCCCTAGGCTACATCCACAAAGATCTGTCTCTCAAGCTCTTTTATTATAGCAGTTCCAAAACTACAATGTCACGCACTTTACAACTCTTTTCAGTCGGGTCAAGATCTATTGTGAGGCAAAATATATCACACCCGACTCCTCAGCCTATGATATAACCCTCAATATCCACCCTCCTTACTCCTCTCCAACTCAATAACTTACAAAATCAAGTCGTATATCAAAATATTACAACTAGTTATCGAAACATGACTCCTCCTCTAAACTCTATTTCCTTGCTAGCCACTTCTATGAGACATACGTGCCTATATTTATATGTTTCTAGATCGTCACTCATTACAATTTATTGTAAAAACCCTAACCCTAACTTCGTTAGGTCTTCCATGCATGTGCACGTGATGCTCTTCCTTCCAGCTAACATGTGGTTCATCCCGATCCACCTAACCTTTGTGTGCTTCATTGATCTCCCTAGTGATCACCTGGAACTTCTCCCTGAGCTCTGTTTCTTGTGTTTGAGCCTACACGGGTTTCTCCTTGAGTGTGTCTACTGTCTGCAATGCAATCTCATCATTGATCAACCCTAAACACTCTGCCTGGCCCTGTGCCATTTATGTCTTGGATTCTTCTACCTGTGAAATGACCTCTACGACTCACTCCTGGAGCAGTTCCATTTGAGTTTGGCGCTCCTTTTTCTGTGTCTGTGCCATGGTGAGTTTTGTTTGCAATTTCTTCATATCTTGTGCCCCTTTGACACGCTCCATGATGGACATTGTTTTTTGCCTTTGCTTCAGGTCTTGGATAGATGCACTTATCCTTTCTTCTTCCTTGTCCCACCATTGGACTTGTTGATCCTCTTCTAGCTTTGTACAAAGTTGTGTTCTGTTGTTGAACAGGTCGGTCGCTGCGTGAACCTGTCGTTTTATATATTGTACCTGTTTTTTTGCCTCCTTCTTCCTTTGCTCCCTTACCTCTGGTGGAGTGGTAGTTGTGAGTTGCTCACGAAGATTCTCGATCTCATGCTGATATTGATCGATTATCTACGCAATTTGTTTAATCTTCTCCATTGTTGTGAGTTCGACTCTCTACGCGATCTTTGGAATCTTCTCATAAGCTCTGACCACTTTTCATTCCAATCCATTCACGTGTTCTCTCTCCTCTTTGGTATCGATCTTGGCTTTCTCATATATCAACTCCAACTCGTCCTTTTTATCCTTTACCTACTGTAGTTCGACTTTGTTTGTGTGTGCATGAGACTGTACTTCATGTGTGGCGTTGACCTGTAGTTTATGTACAACCTTAGTGGGTATCCATGACAATACCATTTGTAATTGAGCTAAGTCCTTTAGGGGTGTCTGACCCACAATATCGTCCATGCGTAGTATGCTGGGTGTAATGTGAAACGTTGCACTTGGCTGCGGTATTGTGTGAACTACATCCCACTCACTTTCTTCAGATTCTCCTCTTGTCTGTTATGTTGATGGCCTATTTCTATGTTTCTTCCAACTGCTTGCACTTCCCCGATCTTCTTGAGGTATTGTCACATGTCTACCATCTCCTCTTGAATTATGTTACTGTGGCACACAACATTCTCAAAATCCTTGGATGTACTATCCTGGACCAATTGGGCTATCATTTCTGCATCATCCTTCGTGATCATGTATTTTGGAGGTGTTTTATGTGCCTTCATCTTCTTTCATGCATGCCCCGTCTAATTCGTTGGTCCTTTAGTTGGGCCTGGTTATTGTGGATTGGGACTTGGTGTAGTCCCTTGCGCTATGTTGACCTGTTTCTGTTGTACCTGGGGTGCATATGTATTATTCTTCTTCCCCTTCTGGGTTCTTACCTAAAATGCCCCCCCTTTCGTCTTCTTTGTATTAGGTTGGCTTGTCCTTATTGGGCATTGTGACTTCCTAGGGTTTTGTTTCTTCCTACCTTTCCTCCTCGACATTTGTATGTTTCTGCATTGTCTCCTCTTCCTCTGCCCCTGCAGATATGTCTGGAGTGAGGACTGGAATCCTCCAGCCATTTTCCCAATATTCTATGGCCATTTCTATGTCACCCTCCATGATGTAATAGCGCAGTTGTAGCCACTGTGTTAAGAACCAAACATCAATATACCATAGAAAACCCTCAGGAAAAGTACTCAACGCCTTGAAAAAGAGATAATTTTAGATAATAAGCCTCTTCAAGGGGGCAACCTCCTTTTAGCCCACTTAAATGTTCAAGTAAAAGATGATTCAAAATGAAAATGTCTCCTTGGTATATATAGGAGACTAGGAGGTATAATTACAACTAATGGCCTAAAGCCGACATAAATAAAATAACATTACTAATCTAAATTACAACTAATG